>JAVIXY010000126.1:0-31803 GCA_033030565.1 Fusarium nematophilum
CTAGTAAGCGCGCCCAGTGGGCCTGAGTGCCTGAGGTAACGCCTGTGTGTCTCTCGTGGTCAATTTCCCCTTCATTTTCTAGCGCGCCAGTCAAACCGCAACACTGGTTTCTGTGGGTGGCTTCCCAGTTGGCCGTGATTAGCTGAGGAGACGCTTCCCATGTGTCAAAAGAGGTCGACGTGCCCGCAGAAAGCCCTTGTCGACGGGGAACCGGCTCCACCCTCGGGGGATCAACACCGGATGATTCGCCGGCGTATAATCTCGACTATCGTGTCTCGACTCGGGGTACCCCGGAGGAGAGGGGGCTGCTCCACGGGGTTGACGATTCAAGTTGTCCGTATTAAGCCTGGACAGCGCCCCTCACCGTTGCTTTTTTATTCTCTTTTTGGGGGGTTTTGGAACCATGTTTCCAACTGAGCCGCATCTCTCTTGACGATCCTCATTTACCTGGCGACCATGGCGCAGGTATACTACGAGCTGAGCTGGTCCATCCTCAGCACGATCGGCATCGCAAACGTCCTCTTCGGTCTCCTCGTCGCCGGCATCACGAGCTTTTCGCCCGTCTCGATCGTTCCCATCGTCACATCTGTAGCGGGTGCAATCGCCAACGGACTGTGCTACTATGCGTTTTATAATGAGGATAGCCATATAAAGGGACAGGCTATCGCTTCCGTCCTGGCGGATGTGATGTGGATGGTGAGTGCTGCGCACTTCATTCGGACGACCCTAGAGGCTGATGTTTGGGGCAGGTTCAAGAGGCTGGCTTGTCCTTCTACAGCTACATCATCCTCAACCGCGTCCTTCGCAATCGACAATGGTGGATCTTTGCCTGTCTATTCTGGTTCATGATTGTCGCGATCGTTGCTATCCGAGTCGTCATCGCAGCTGTGAGAGCTAGGCGCATCTTGAACGAAACCGACGGGGAGCAGGGCATGATCAATAACCTGCACATGGGGTACTTCGTCCTGATCGCCCTCCTCGAGTGTCTCAGTTCCTTCTTCCTTCTGAGAGTGTTTGGTTCGGCCAAGAGCACATCTCTCAAAGCTGCCATCAAGGCTGGTCTGTTCCGGTACCTGATGAGGAGCACCGAAGTTCGGCTTGCGCTTCTTGCGGTCCTGGGTATCATGCGGGCCATCACCTACTCTTTTCAAACGGATTCTCAGAGCGCGACGAATGTGGCTACGCAGGTGGACCGGTTTGCATACGCCATGGAATGCATGTTTCCTGTAATGATGCTGTAAGTTGATCTCGTTCTGCCAACGTCATCTAGACTGACTTGCTTTAGGATCGATATTTTGGCTTCCAAGGTTGTATTCCGCAACCAAGTCTACGGATCTTCATCGCACGGCCGACAAAATCAGGCCAGCTACCCCCGTAACCAGTTCATGGGAGGGGACGACCTCATGTTGACGACGAATCAAGGGGAGCATATCGTCGAGGTGCGAGGAGGACAGACGAGCGGGGATCGGGCGAGTTCTCAGGAGCGCATTATTAGTCGCAAGGACCATCGAAAAGCTTCATCTGATATCGATCTGGAAGACATGGATCCGAAGCAGATCGGGATCAGCAAGACGGTTGCGTTTGAGGTTCACAATTCCTCGATAGGATGATGGATGATCAACGATGGATGAGAGAGGGATTTCTGGTTTGTACAATTTTAATAATACTTACGCTTAATGACCACCTACAAAAGTTGAGGAATCATTATTAGTTTCATCCCTCGCTACAAGGCTGCGCCATGGGCGAATGGCGTGTATCGGATATTGGTCTAAATCGAAGGATTTAGGTGGATTAATCAACGAAACTTGCGAGAAGAAATTATACTACAACAGCGACTCAAACCAATTCTTTGTGCACCCCATATCCAACGTGAGCAATCCCGATCAAGAGTCCATGTCAACATTCATATTAACAGACCCCGAAACGAGACCAATCAACCCCCTCCCACCCCAGCAGCAGCCCCAAGAGCTCTCGTTCTCTTCACCAGTTTCATATCTGGATAAGCCGAGGGTGTCGAAGATGCTGTCAGATTCTCCAACTCTGAGAATTTTGTCAGTTGAATAATGCGAACGGTCTCTCTTGAGGTCATCTCACCTTCTCTCTTGGCTGCCTTGCTCTCAGCCATATCGTGCCATAGCCTCAAGGCCCACAAAGCGACCAACGCATCCCGTGTTTGCCTCTTCAAAGGAGCCAAGACGACTAACTTGTGCTCAGCACCCTTGCCTCCCTCGTGAGCTATCTTTTGTCCATCAGAATCAGTCCACTGATACTGGCCGCCTGCCCACTTTGGCTTGACGTTGAAGAGAGTCTGCTGGGTTTGTTCGTCAAAGAGCACGTCATCTGCTGAAGTCTTGTTTGCACTCAGCATCGCATTGAACCCGGTCTTCTGGAGCAGCCCCCTAGACACCTCGAGGTGGATGTTTCCAGGCATTTCGGACGACACAGAGGTTATGTAGTACGCAGGGACGTCTTTGCGGTACTGTGAGTTTGCTGGGTGCACAAGGTAGAAGAGATGCTTGAAGCGCTGCTTGGGTGAAGAGACGCCTTCAGATTCTTCGGGTCCATCATATTCGACACGTTCGAATACAGCCGAAGACCCTTTTTGGGACATCGCAGTCACGTCCCGGTTTAGTTGATAGAGCGGTGTTGATGGGGCTCCCTCGGCGACTATTGATTGACCCGCCAGGATGAGGGTGGCTGGGTCCAAGGTGTCATACTGAGGCGGTAAGTGGGTAATGGTAGACTCGGACTCCATGGTAGGTTCGAGCATCGCGGGAATCAAAGGTACTAATTGCGAGGCTCAATCGACGGAGCGAGGGTGCAAGTCTCTTAAGGTGTCGGTCGCAGTTGTTGAAGTATACGCGACAGATGGGACCACCACGCTTTGATCTATGCGAGATGATCAACAGTGAATCGCACGTGATGGTGACGTACTTCCAGATGAATTGTTGGTTCCGTTACATTTTGCACCGTGGCTGTGGGATGATCCTACCCAAGGCAGAAAGGTTTGCAGGGTTTGCACGACTATCAATACTTTGACACCGGTGATCGCCAGGGAGCGACTGAAACCCAGATTTAGATGGGCCGACAGTATTGTGCAAACTCTTTCTCAATAAGCCTCTACTAACAGGACTTGTATATGAATCCTGGGGTAGGTGTCTGAACCGGTTTAATTCGAGAGACGACTGTCAAAGCCTGACAGGGCCACATACGGGGTAACGGAGCATGCATTGATAGATCGCCCTTGTAGATAAAAGCACAATATTAATGAATCGACGCACACAATTCCAAACAAAATTCACTGCGCCCTTATTCCGCGAGCGAGTGCCTGCATGTCGACCTGGTTGACCCTTGGCTGTGCCGATCTTGGAACGCTGGTGGCTGTGTCTGCACAGCCTCGGCATGCATCGACCAACACTCGATCCGAGAGATTATATGGGGCGTGGAGATCATTACCTTCCTATGCCAATGACGTCCCGTGGTCAAGGGCCAAAATACTACGATCAGTTTTGACCTTCGATCGGCGGATGTCTGCCTTGACGTATTCAATTTACGAAACTTGAGACACAGCGGCCAACGAGGCCAAGCTCCCTTCTTTGCGTAGTCTGTTGAGCACAGCTTGGGGCTTCAGATGATACATACGACTGTCTATCTCAAGATGCCTTCACCTTTATTCATTCGACCAAGAGCAAGGAAAATGCTGAACAGCACCTTGGGGGTGCCTCAAGTGGCCCCCATTTGCTTCATGGCATGGAAAGCCCTCGTGGACCGACATGCCACTCCCAGCCGTGATCGTCACGACCGAGTCCATGGTTCCGGCATTCTATGCCATCCTGTTCGGTAACGTCCTAACATCGGTGATACAGGGAGCTCGTCTTGACAAAAGGTGACAACAACGCGGTGGACGACAAATACCTTTACCCTGGGGATTAGGATTTAATTTCCCGGGGGAGATTATCGGGTTTGTCAGAGGGTATGTGTCTTTATTGGATGGACCGTACTTTTCTATCAGGATCCGGGTCGCTTTCTGAAGTTGATCTCGGCCTTGTTTCGAGGCTCTGCCTGGTCGGCCATATGAAAATGCGCGATAACTCGACTAATAGAGCGGTATGCTACTTGAATATCTTGTTATTTCGTATTGGTCTCAAAGTAAACCAGAAGAGGAGGTTGTATTTGTTCACACAATACTCATATGAAGGAGTAACACATCCTATGGGATCCGTCTACATCACCGTTATCCCGAGCTGACCGTCGCGTGATAGACCTTTGGGTACATCCAGAGAGGAGCTACACAGAAGAAAAACGAGAAAACCCAAGCAAAGCCGGCAGCCGTGCGGGCTAACCCCCGTCAACGGTGCGAACAATCTCTTCCGGGGCTTTGCTTTTGACAGCGCGGTCTCCACGGCGGCACCCAAGAAGTTGAGCTCGTAGAAGAGAATATCTCGAGACAACGCCCCATTCCCCAATGCCCATGCGACCAAACTATGCGCAAGTCCCGAAATTGTGAAGATGAGCATCGCAACCAGGGTCTTGCCCAGCCGAGTCTTTGGCTCAACACCTATCACGTCTCGGCAGATAACGAGGGAGAAGTGAGTGTACGTAGGAATGTTGAGCTTTTGCCAGAATCGGCCCCAGGAGCCCCGAATGCTGGAGGCCTCAACAAGACTTCCGTAGATGGGCGGCCACTCCTCTGGACGATCAAAGGCTAGGATGGAGACGAAGAGGATGGACGCAACAAGGTTGGAGATTACCATCAAGCAGTAGCCAGACCAGATCCACTGAACCGAAATGAAGGCTCGCAACGATATTTGCCGGAGAGATGGGTGAAGGAAGAGCCCGAGAGAAGGGAGCTCCATCTCTGGCGAAAAGTCAGCGGCGGTGAGGTCAGGAAAGGCAAAGGCTACGGCCCTGTGGAAAACAAAGGCGTCAAAGGCCCAAAGACAAACTGCTTTTGCTGCCTGCCGAAAAGCAAAGCCGACCCGAGACCTGTTGCATGTTGGTTTCTTGAGGAGTGCATCTTGAGGCGACAGTTGGCGGGGGTTGTTCCATATCTTGTAGGCGTCGACAAAAGTCCAAGAACTGGTATCGAATTCCGGATTAACAGCATGGCCGTCTAGGATGAGAAGCTTGATCGTATAGGGAAAGTAGAAGCCGACGACATTGGCAATGGTGCTATCGGCGCCGACATGCCAAGTGATGTTCTTGCACGAGGTCAAAGAGAGGAATAGAAAGAGCCATATTGGTGCTAGAGAGAGCAAGCGGGCTGGCTTGCGTAGCCCGAGAGCTACAATGGTGAGCAGGCTTGCTGTCACGAGGTAGAGGATAGGGATAACTGGCTTGAGATTCATGATGGGCTGGGTGAGCGGTGCTGATTTCGGAGGCTGGGTGGGAAGCCCCTACGTGCCCCTTTTCAAGTATAACGGGACACCGACTTTGCCCTTGAAATCGAAAAGGAAGAGTGCCCTGGCAAGCTGGGCCCAGGTTGACTTGGGCCTTTCATGTTTCATTCCAACGCAGGAGACACGATTCAACCACGTCGTCGCTGGGAAATACCGCACCCAATCCATCCGCGAATCCTTCACCTCAGCAGGTGCATATGTAGTGAATAGATGGATCGGCCTCTCTAGACGAGTTGCTGCGTCTGAATCGGGCCGTTCCTTGGCTGAGACGTTGTTGGGCGGTTGGTCGAGGTCGTTCCCTACAGCTGCCATGCTCGAGTTTAATACGAGCTGCAGCCAACACAGAGGCGCAGCCATTTTAGCTGCCCTGGAAGGATTCTTGACAGGTTTCCATCTCTCAGCTATGCTAAGTTCAGTACGTTGGGCTTATACATACGTGGACAGCCAGGGGTTTCAGTTAGACCCAACTGCAAGCCCTCGGTCAGTGAGCCGGGCTGTCCCGCCTCCCTCCCTCAAGTATCAGCTTCTTGTGGGATATTCTGCCTCGTAGGATTCGCCAATTCTGCTCAGACGATTGTTGGTTGAAGCTCGAGTCGACTCTTGCAGGCCCAGCGCCAGAGAGCCCATTGGCTATTGCCCGGGACATGACAACATCCCATGTTCTCTTCCGTGTTGGCCCTCGGAGAGGAACCATGCGGCCACTGCAACACGCCAACGCAGCCTGTCGATCATCCCTAGCCTCAGTCCTTCCGCATCAGATCGTCGGGAAGAGAAATTATCGCAAGGATCTTTGCGTCATGGGGTTTGTAGGTTTGAGATTGGGGGAGGCCGAACAAGTTTCCAATCCACCATCGTGGCTGCGGCTGCAGGGAAATTGCCAACACTTCGAGACGCAGCGAAAGAGTGGTAATTACCTCGAGACTGATCTCATGCGGGCTTCGACAGTTTCTGTAGAAGGGAAAGGGTCTGGACGAGATGGTCCATCACCAGCTGACGAGTATAATAAATGGCCTTGCTCTCCGCACCAGAAGCAATCGTCTCCAGGCACACAACCTCCTCTCTATCCTCGCATCTCCTCTAACCCAAGAAGCCCTCACGCAGTTACCAATTCCTTGCATACATTTCATTCTATCCCATCATGGGTTTCCTCTCAGCCAAAGCCATCCGCGGTGCCGTGGCTGGCTGCCTCCTCGCCCAGCAGTGCCAGTGCGGCCCCCTCGCCATTGTCGTCAGACCCGCGGTCAGCCCTCTTAAAGACAGGGATGCCGTCGGCTCTGCCAGTCCTTCCTTTAATGTAGAGATCCAGGAAACCAACCCGTCAGGCAAGAGAGCTGTTCTCTACGGCCGAGAGGGGAATACCGCACCCGCCGGAGTTCCCCAGGAGGAGCTTGATCGCTGCCGCGACGACCTGGCCCAGGAGTCTGTGGTTGTAACCGTCACTGGACCTGTTGGCAACAATGATGAGGAGAACCAGGCCAAAAACCCTCCAGGTTGATGATACTAACTGCTTGGCAGGTATTCAGCTTGAGGGCGTCCCTGCCAGCTGCATGAACCTGGCTGCTGCCATTGATGGGGATGTGGCCGACGGACCGCTCCCGCAGCCGTGTGGCTCTGCTTGCCTGCTGTACGATAACCTGAGCGCTGCGGAGTACGAGGAGATGCGGACCCTATTTAATTCCGTCAAGAATGTTTGAGTGCGGTGACAGGCAACCCGAACACTGCCTGTGGGAAATTTTGTGGTCCAGTGTTTGTCTGATAGGTGGCTTTGCTGTGCATCCAATTCAGATCTTTGATGATAAGGCTGCGTTTTGTTGGCGGATTTAGCATCGACTATAAACTTTCAATTCCGGCTTTAGTAATAGTGCTATGCACGACTACTGGTGCCTCTAGTAAAGATCAAGGGAAGTCACCAAGTCAGACATTCACACAACAGCATCAAGCCTCTCTCACAATCCAGGCAAGATGCCTGGTATCTATTATCATTATCATCCAACGTAAATCGTAAAGTAATGATAGACTTGAACTGAAGTCATCTTCGGGTGCCAGATTGATAACTCCTGTCCCCCTCAACAAGACAATCAAGCAAACCTCTACAAGGGGCCCCATCCGTCGCGTCATGTCTTCAGAATGTTGGCAGCAACAACAATACCCCTCGCAGTCTTGCTAACCCACTCCTGAGCAACAGAAAAGTCGCTATCATCAGCGTACTGCACCCCCTCGGTAATTCCAGGGAACGTCACAGCCGCGTAACCCGTGTCAAGACCGGGAGCAGTCACAACGTGCTTGTAGAACTCGCGGTTGGGCAGACCACCCTGGGAGATGAAGCCTCGCTGGAAGTCGCGGTACTTGTGGTTGACGACCTTCTTGAGGACCTCATCGTCACGCTCAGCCGCAATCTTCTCCAGGGCCTTGACCTCGTCGGCGCTCTTCTTGAAGAGGTTGATTGCCGCGTCAAGCTCCGAGAGGTCCAGGTCTGCACCCTCTCCTGCGGTATACTCGGCAAGATCGTCGTAGTAAGCCCGGAGCTCGACGGCGTAGTTCTGAGTGTCGATGGGGAGGATGTCGTCACTGGCAAGGTGGTACGCGATGAGAGCGAGGTACTGCCCCTGCGAGGCGTGGACGCGGAAGCCAGGGTCGCCAAAGGTGGCCATCCAGTGGTAGGTGTCATAGTTGGAGTGGTAGTGCCAGATGGGGTCGTTGGGGCCACCAGAGCTGCCCACGTCGAAGGAGCTGATGCCGCGGTGGAGGAACGGCGTGTAGTCGGAGCCCGAGCCGAGGACCTCGACGACGCCGCCGGAGGCCTCGTGCCAAGCCTCGTAGAGAGAGATGTTGTAGCCGCCAAAGTTGGGGTGGATGACCTTCTTCATGGTCTCGGTGGCGAGGGTGTGGAGCTCGGGAGTAGTAGCTAGGTTGGGCCTTGGGCCAGACACAGCAACGTCGATGTTGAGGTAGGCTACGGCAGTTTCGGTGAGCCAGTTGACGTTCTCCTCGACCCACTCGACAGAGCCGATAAGACCCCATTCCTCTGCATCCCATGAGCCGAGGACGATGTTGCGCTTAGGCTGCCAGCCGGACTCGCGGAGCTTGTTGATGGCACGGGTGAACTCGACGAGGATGGCAGAGCCAGAGTTGGGGTCACCGTTGCCGCCCTAGAAAGTCAGCCACTGCATAGAACTCTTCAGAGAAAACGTCTACTTACCACCATCCAGGTATCTCTGTGGTTTCCAATGACGATGGTCTCATCGGAGTTGGTGCCGTTGATGTGGGCAATCACATTGTGAATTGGCGTGATGGCCTCCCGAGACACCACGTCTATCGAGAGCTTCACACCGGGAGCAGGGCCGGTGCTGTAGTCAGCGTCCAAGGCGCCCGCCCATCCCGTGCGGTTGACCGTCTCAGCAGAGATGCCGTGGCCGTTGAGGGCCTTCAGCAGAGGCTCGACAGCGGCGTAGGAGATAGGGAGAGAGGGAATCTTGGCAATGACATCAGAGGTGTCTGCTCGGGGAGCATCCTCGGTGGACGGATAGCCGGGGGTTGTAGGATCACCGGGGTGGGTGGAAAGGAACAGAGTCGAACCCTTCTGGACAGAGTGAGGGCTTCTGGCCGGACCATCTAGATGCTTCATTAGCTCAGGTCTCGTATTCTGAGATCTGATACTTACCAGGGTAGGCCTCGTAGCCGTTAGCAACGGTAATGTTGCCATCACCAATAGGGTCCGTAAAGATGACAACAGCAACAGCGCCGTGATCCTGGGCGTTCTTGACCTTGAGGCCGCGGAACAAGCCACCGTACTGGATCAAGGCAATCTTGCCCTCAATCTCGACGCCGAGCTCAACCAGTCTCTCGAAATCAGCAATTGAGCCGCGACTACCAATTCTGTCAGTAATAATTTCAAACGAACTGCCAATTTTGACTGCTTACCCAGCATAGACGTATTCAGCATCGGCACTGCCAGACGGCGAGTATCCAAGCCAAGTCTGCTGCGAAATGGCATCATAGCCTGTCGCATCGTCCTCCTCGAGAACAGGCTCCTTGAGTGTAACCTCTGCCGTCTCCCCTCCAGCGTTCGTAAAGTTCAACGACGCACTGACGGGGTACCGCAGGTATACGTGGTACTCGTTGAGGCGCGCCTCAAAGCCGTTCTCGTTCCACCGGTCCGCCGTCCACTGGGCGGCCTCCTTGCCGTAGCCGGCGAGCTTGTTCTGGTGGCCGTAGTAGTTGGACCACTCGTCGATGGACACATTGTCGAACGAGTTGACGAGGAGGGTCTCCCTTTCATCGAGCACAGGCGGCCACTGGTCGTTGCGCTTGACGAGGGGCTGGCGGTGTGTGTGCCGTGCCTGGATGTTGAAGTCGCGCTGGCAGGCGGATGCACCGCCCACAAGGGCCGCGAGGACAGAAAGCTGCTCTGCGCGCATGATGAGCTAGAGATGCAGACTGAATGGACAATCGCAGGTGCAGAGGAGGGAAGAAGCTCTGCAATGTGGGGGGGGGGCGAACAAGAGGAGGGATATAAATGCTGCAATGCACATCCATCACCGTACGTAAAATGTTACCATGGAACCCAAGTCATGGTGCCATCAACCGACCAGGCGGTCATGACTATCTCAAGACCAGGGATCAGAGTCGCATCCCACCTCTGATTTGCCGACATCATGACCCAACGTTGATTTGCTTGCTCGGGTCAGCTTCCCTTCCCAGGCGGTAAGCATACAGAGTGCGAGCTCGGGATAGCTCCCCTCAATGTCGTCATACCCCCGTCCAACCCACTGCGAGGTCGAGCCCTAGTAGACCTGTTCAGGAAGCTCACCAGAATGCCCAGTAAGACGGGCAGGATCGGTGCCATACTCACCTGCCCGATCGGCGATAGAGCTGCCTTGGCTATCAGCGGGGTTGCACGGGAACAAGGATCCTTTGTAGAAGCTATGGCCCCGTCACTGCTTGCACCATCGTGGAGAACAAGTGCATGTTTGCCTGGATGTGTCATCATGTCGTCGAATCAAGATTTATTTTTCTTATCCGGGGTGATGGCGCATTTAAGCTTCCCCGCTTTCAACCGGTCAATCCGCACCCACGAGGCTTGGAGGTTCAAGTATCGGACCACAGAACGCAATAGCCTCATCAATGACTCCTTGACAGTGGAAAGATTTCAGCAGGTTGATTGACCCACTGTTATGCCTATAATAACAAGCGGGATAATCCGCCGCTATTATATTTGTTTCAGTTAAGATCTTATAGGTAAGAAACTTGCCACTCCGGCGAAAATCAATGCTAGAAGAGGTATCTCTCAGTCGCCTTACCCTGAATGGATGTAATCCCTGCAAGTGACTCCGCTGAAGTCTTTCCACTGTCAAGGAGATGGTTGTGCTTGTACCTGCTGTATTGGGTGGTATGTCCGCATTGCTGCGGCTTGGTGCTTAAGAGACACTCTTTTGTCCAGCCTCTGCCATTTATGTCTAGTATGAGAGGGCGCAGGGACATTGACACCCCGGTGCATGGGTAGGGCGATGCGATGCGGTCTCGTGAGCCAAGCTTGCCTGAATTGGCAACAGCCGAAGTTGTTTCTCTGGGTGGCTCAAGATGGCCGTTTAACCTCGGGCACATAGAAATTACCTTTCACCTATCGTTCCTCAGAGCAATGTCCGTCCTCAAGGGAAGATCTCATCTTGAGGTATCGACTGGCAGGTGGTCAAACATCGGAGATCAGTCGAGTCATAATCGCCTCCAGTCAAAGGCCTCTGTTCACGATGCTTTCGGCCTTTTAGGGCCAGTCTTCTGGAATTCAGCGTCATTATGCCTTTGTTCCACTCCTAGCTCCGAACAGCAGATTGAACCTACACAGCGCACAGGTAGGCTGGATCACTAATGCAAAGAGGGCCGAAAGGTTGGCCGTCAACTCTATTCCCCCTGCATCAACCATACCATTCCATTTCGGCTGTGCTTCCTCCCGAGCTCATGTCAGTATATCACAATATAATCGTAGCAGCTGAGATAATCTCATCATCGCCCGACCGAAGCACCCCTTCATCCGCGCGAGGATAAGATTCTAACACCCAGCATTCCCAAACAACCATATCGATCCCCCTCCCCATCTGGCAGACAAAAGTCCTCTCGGACTCATTAAATACGCTTAGCTCTCAGCAGATCGCCGAAGGATTTATAGTAGCGACTTAGCGCCATATTACCATCACTTTGCGACGTAAATACCTTCCCAACTCTGAGTGGAACTTCACCGATGATGACGAGGAAGAAGACCCGGCCGATCTCCAAGCAGCCCACTCGACCAGAACAGCATTGAGGATCTATGCCAAAGAAGCCCAAGTATATCTCTATTCATCTGAATTGATGGCATGAGAAGAATCATTCCTAATATCAGAAGTGTGGTTTCTGACACTTGACAAGGCAGTAAAGATCCCGTACTCTGGATCGGCCAACCTCCGTTCGTTGCGCTCACTTGGCTCCATCTTCCTCCGGCCAGGGAGCGAAATCACAACACTTGGTCGGCTGATGGCATGGCCAGTCTCATCAGTTGCGAGCTGAGGAATGAGCTTTCGGAAGATTGGCCGAAGCATTGGAAGGCAAGCTGCGCCATGGTCAGTGCTAACGGACATATTGCGTGGGAGCTGGATCTTACCGGCAAATACTGCCATGTTTACTTCCACACTTGCCCACATGTTATTGACAGCAATGTCATGTGGTATTTCCGCTGTGCTCGGATCGTACTTTATGGATTCGACAAGTACAAAGACCGAGGCAACGCAAACTCTGTCAAGGTCAGATGAATGCCAAGGTGGACATGGTATTAGGGGCTTACATGGTTCCAGAAGTGAAGAGGCCAATGACGGCGAGCTTCTGAGAGAAGGGCAAGTGCATCTTCATCACCTCAATGATCGGCAGAATTAGAATAATGGCATCCATCAAGCAGTGGGTGAGAACCGTTCCAAAGAAGAACTTTGATTCATTGATTGGGCAACGAGCACCCTCGATGGTCTTGTCCCAGTACGCCTGGACGGGAACACAGTGGAATATGACCATGAAGGTGCGGATGGTGATCCATATCGTGGAAGTGACGAGGAGGACTTGGATGGCGATTCGGATGGAGGTGTACCGAAAGACTCGCCAGTAGAATGTGAGGATGGCCAGCTTTGCAAAGGCTATTGAGCAGGCGTAGCAGAGTTCGGAGCTCCACAGGAGGATTCGGGATATGAATCGGATGCGATCAGCCTCGGCTTGGTCCAGGTCTGTGAGATATTGGGCAAGTCTGTAGCGGGATAGCCCTGAGAAGTAGGTTAGCCATAGGTGTTCTTCAAGATACAGGGGAAGAGCCTACATATTAAGTTGATGGCGCAATAACCCGCTGCGAATACCTGAGTTGATTAGCATGCTGAAAACGTCCACAGCAGACCGAAACTCACTAATGCAAATATGGCCAAGTAGTCATCAAACCACAAGCGCATCTTGGTCATGCTCCGAGCCTTCAGCCGCAGCACCAGACCCAACACGGCTACGAAGAGCGTGATGCATATTGCGGCAGAAATGTTTGGCTGCAGCCCAGCCATGCTCGGCCTTTGCTACCGCTGCGTATCGTAGTCCAGGTAAACAGCCACCAGCATCTTGGCCTACAAGCAAATGTGAGGCATCAAGATCCAGACAAGACAAAGGCAAAGACCCGCATTCCGATGTCGCAAGAGAGTAAAAGAGGGGGTGAGGATGCGATCGAACGGGGAAGACGGTATCGTCGATCCGACCCAACAAATCTTTCCCCGGACTTAATCTTTTGCGGGGAGGGACCCGAGATTTTGGTGCTAAAAGTCCTGGGGCGAAGCCGGCAACTTCCGTTGTCCAGGTCTATCCTGGATTGAGAATGGTTGCTTCGGCTTCTGAACCCGATGCTCCGGCCTTTCGGGGCGAGGGCCAATCAACATGGCCCTATTACTCTTCAAGTGACATATAAAGAGCTGGTTCCCTGGGAGCTATCCATTCGCTTTCATGGAAGATTCAGCCCTTCGGCAACCTGCTCTACTGACACGTTACGAAAGACTTGTTGACCCCCTACTGCGACTACGGATTATCTGGCCTTGGACACCCACTTGGTCCACGGAGAGTAACTTACCAACACCGACAGCGTTGAGCTTTATACCAGTAAACTGTGTATTGCTTGGAAATCTATACAGTACCAGAGTCTACTAGCAAATCGTACCCCTACTCCATCGAGACACGCGAAACGAACGATCACGGAACATCAGAGGATAGCGGTTAGAAAATCGACCGAAGCCGAGCGAGTGGTCCCATTTTCCTGAACGTTGGGAAAATCGAACAATGATGGAACACCATCAGCTATAACCGGGCATTCCTCGCTTCCGATGCCCTCGCCCACTGGTAGAGCCCACACCGAATTATCGATATGGGCAGTACCCTCTGCTTCGTTCTTTGTCAATGAGGCTAGAAACTGCCGATACATGAAACTTTCGCACTTTCGCTTAGAGCCAAGACTGCACGGTGAGATTTCTAACTATCACGTCGGCGGCCATGGTCCTTCCAACTCATTAAAGAGCCACCGGTTTCAACGGACCACTCTGTTGCAGCCGAGTTCAACACCGACGGCTCTTACGAGCGACTTAGATGCATTAGAAACTTCAACGGGGGGCAACTTGGTGTTCGGAATGTTTCTCTGCCCCTAATCCGCCGAGACACAGGTAGCATGGGATGTGATGCATCAACCCTATGTCTGATGATTCGAATCACTTCAGCTCTTTATCAGTTTCAGCTCAATCCATACCCATCATCCCTCTCAAACATGATTCAAATTCTCTAGCTGGTAGAAGTGCTCGTTCCCATCCATTGCTCCCTGAAACCACTCTAAGGACCAGTCTCGGCCCTTTGTTCGAGCAGAATGGCACTGGGAGTTGGTAGAGAAAGGGCGAGAAAATTAGCGACTCGTGTTATAACTTTAAAGAATTCAGCGCCTAGCTTAGCTAAAATGGAGGGATTTTAGCCAACACTCTTGAAATCATGCGTCTTATCGTCTTCACATCTCATGGTAGCTTCATGGTCGTTTTGGTGCTGCACTGCCGAACCCCCTGAGCTGACATCAGCGCAAAGACGCCTAGATCAGCAATATCTTCAACCTCATGACGATTTCAACGCTAGATCAAATGACTTCTCGTATTCGACCCGACCTTTGTACGAATGCGACCGGTTCTGCTCACCGAAACCTGTCATATCCCACTCGGCTCGCCCATGGTGAAACTCTAAAGCCGAAGCCATCGACACGAACTTCGCCAAGAACCAGCGGCATCTGCTCGGTTTGCCTTGATCAAGACTCAACCCCGAGGATGACGTCTCCCGTGGCTTTGGCGATAGTCTCGTTGAATAGAGTTAATGCCAAGCAAGCCGTTGCGACCGTTTCTATCGCTCGCGCCAAGACAAAAAAAAACTGCGCCCATATCGTTGGCTTTTTATCCCTCATGGCGGAGCCGTTGAAAGTAGGAGGCTAGCTGAATAAGTAAGGCCAGAAGAGCAAGAATGAGGCTGTGCCTGTAGATCTTGTTCATACTCATCCTTTTCCCCCAGTTTTTGAATGAACCGGACCGTGCCAAGCCTGCATACTACTGAACTCCAGCTTGGCTTAGGCTGAGCAAAATGTAATTAAATCCAAGGCACAGACGTGTGTTGTTCATACACGGCTTCGAAACAATCCCGGTCTGTGGCTCGGCTAGTCCAAAGACAGACGGGAATGCCGCCAGAACAGCCTCTAGGCGTTTCCAGCGTTGGGACTTAGCGTCGGCAGAGGCATTTGGCATTTGGCTTGAGGGCATTTTGGTGGACGGAGAGCCAAAGCTTAAGCTGCCAAGCCTCGGTGATCCCTTCTCATGCTGAAGGGCAGCGTTGGTGAAGAGGGGGAAAAGAACTCAGCCTCCCGGCAGAGCAAACAAACTGGCGTCTCGTCGCGTTGAGATGTTTGGGTTCGGCATTTGATGCAGGGACTTTACATCGTGGGGTAGGGCTCGCCCGAGCGGTCGGGATCGAGTAAGACAGCTAAAGTGAGGCAATCTTAAGTGTGATCTCGACTGTCAGCACCATGTTAACACCACAGACGCTTCCCTCCATGACCATCGTGTGCATTCAAATGCTTCACTCCTCCGGGCATTAAAAAGTCCGCAAATGGCTCTCAATTGCCTCTTTGAGGGGAATTTCCCGCCCAAGAAAGACGCCGATGCCAAATGCCCGCACCGCCCAACTGTCTAGTAGGCGTTCAAAGACCGCTAGTCATGACGCGTTTAGAGCTGCGCCCCCGTCTTGGCAGTGACATGATGCCTGTATAGTCAGATTGTGATGTTCAGCAACCACTATAAATCTCCCCTATTTCCAAGACAATTAAGATGAAACAACCACTCCAAGCCTCAGCTTCTTGATTATCTAGACTTTTCAACGATTTTCACTCGACCAATCTTTTCTCAACATCTCCAAAATGCACGTTTCTAAGCTCCTCTTGGCAGCCGCCAATGTCGCCGGCGTGCTCTCTTGTGCGCAGCACGATAACCACCTGCCGCTGATGAACAAGAAGCGGCATATCAGCCCTCGTGCCACGCCTGGAAAGACTGACTGGGCGTACGAAGCTTCGTTCAACTGGGGCCGTATTAACCCAGGTGAGTATTCTTTGATCTTCTCATCCTTCAATGGTGCTAACTAGACCGGCAGATTATCATCTCTGCCAGACCGGAACGCAGCAGTCGCCCATCGCACTTAGTCTCAGCAATGGCCTCTCTCTAAACCACATCATCACCTTCAACTACCCCGAGAACGTGACCGGCAACTTCTTCAACTGGGGCTACGGCCCTGCCTTCACCGTCATCCACGAAGAAAACGTCTGGGACAAGAACCCGTCCTTCTCCTTCGACGACGAGACCGTCTACCTCAAGGGCTGGCACATCCACGCGCCAGCAGATCACTCCGTCGGCGGCGACCGCTCCAAGGCAGAGCTGCATCTCGTCCACGTCAACGCAACGGGCCACGAGCGTGCCGTCCTCGCCATCCGCCTCGACCCCGGCAACAGGGATAACGCCTTCCTCGCGCAGCTGCCCACGATGATTGGCTTCAACGACACGGATGTCACGGAGGAGGTTTCGCTCGATCACACTGATGCGCTCGCGAGTGTGCTGCACTTTAACGAGTTCTGGACCTACGAGGGGAGCTTGACGAGCCCGCCTTGCACGGAGGGCATTCGGTTCTTTGTGGCGAGGCAGATCATGTTTACTGGTGTGCAGCAGATGAGGGATATTCTTGGGGCTAGCACGTACAGTGCGCGTGCTGAGCAGGAGGTCTGGCAGCATCGGATCAACGAGTAATGGATTCGATGGTTCTTGGAATGATGACTTGGATGGTGTATATACGGGGGCTTCGTTTCTCTGTTGTCGGGGCTTGCTTAGGCGTCGGTGGCAGCTTCATTTACTAAACTTGGCGAGAGTGAATAGAAATCTTTCTAGTTGCTGTGCTCACTGCTCCATTTCTCTTGTGGCTTCGCGAGGCTCGGCTCTGAAGGGCTTTCATGGACATGTCTTGCCAGCAGAAGTCCTGAACCTGGACTGTTCGACTCGCACAGTAATTGTTACTTACTCAAAAGCCTGGTGACCGAGAAGCCTATTGCTAGCTACTGAGTAAGAGACACTAAGCAGGCAAGCTTCAAACGCAATGAATGACGATCAGTCATATGTCAACAACCATCTCGGAGCTTTCCAGTTTCCACATAATACCATCAAGTCAATTGCCAGCGTTGCTGCGCAACCAAGCAGTGAACATCGCTATAGCGCAAAGGCAGTGAGCTACGGTACGCGTGTCGCCTGTTAGGGTCCATATCATTGTAGTTTCTCTGTGCTTCATTGACGGCGTTTCTGCCTGTTAAGCGCAAGCACCGCGTTCCCCCACTCAACCACCAAGTCTCCACGGAGGGAGTGCCGCTCAGGCGTCAGGTTCCGCCTATACTGAGTCGTGTGGTCTCTAAAAGCCTAAGGCGCAGTGGCATGGCGTTGCTGGAGTCTTTGTATGCGTCGTGGTCTTGCAGCATCTCGGTCGTCCAAGGCTCTTGTTTGCAATAAGTTACGGGACTAACGGTTGCGAATCATGCTTTCAACTCCTAAAGGAGGCCTTCGGTTCTGCCCAGATATGAACCAAAGGCATGAAGAGTTGTAAGAGCCTGAATGATGGGCTCTGCGTCCATGTCGGCCACGAGGGGAACAAAAATTCACACGTCGAGGCGTGAAAGATTCGCTGGTGGGTACAATCCTTGGCTTACTAGATATTGCTCTCGACAAGGACATTTCCAGACCAGGCAAGGCAGAGACCGAAATGGCCCGACTCTGAGTGCAGGGTACAGCTATCGAGGCAGGTTCCAGGTTAATTGTCATGGGCATGTGATGGATATTGCATTGATGGAAAAGATGCCAGCCTTGGATACAATGACAATGGCTTCATTGGCGGGCCAAGTTGAGATGGAAGCAGTGTTTGATTATGTGCCCCGGTGCAACACCATCAGCTACTTACTTGGCCTTGTCAAAGCAGTGGCTTTGTTGACCACGTCTTCCAGAGAGCCTGATTTTGCAATTTCCATGGATGTTGCACCACTTGTGAGGATTGGTCGACAACCTGCTGCAATTAACGAGGCCTAAGCGGCTTTGAGGGAGAGTGGGGGCAATGCTGACAGTGATGGTCGTTGGGTAACGCAAGACGTATCATCCTTCCACCAACTTCCCCTCAACGCCACGCGACATCCAGCCGCTCATATCTAGCGGAATGCGCCTCGTTCGCCATCTCATCTGCCCGCGCTGACATGTGACGCCAGTTGTCGATGAGAGCGGAAGTTCTGGAAATATTCCATCGCCAGTCTGATCACAGCTCACCTACGGCGCCTCGCACCAGCGTCCCCTCCCTTGACAACCAGACCCCGCTGGCCGAAAACCGCCATCTAGATGTCGAAGCGGCACGGCTCCTCTGGTCATGACAATCGGCCAAGCTGTGTTCTGGAGCGCCTGCCACACTTAGTCCGCAACGAACTGCTTTCAGGCCTCGCATATCCCGACATCAAGGCATTGGTGGCCGCGTCTCCCATCTTCCTGGAGCACTACACTCTGGATCGCTCGTCAATCTTGAGGAGATCACTTCCGTTGACCCTCGGCCATGCCTATGTTGAGGCCGTAGCAGCGTTCGAGTCTTCTTCGGCTGGTTTTCAACGCACGCGCTCCAGGGAGGGCACTCTGCAGTTCATAGCATCCTACAAGAGGCAGATTCAACACGCTCCAGTCTCGGGTCGCAGCGCCCCCAGCAACGAAGAAGCTGCCGCTATGATGCGGTTCCATATAGCCACAATCGCGCCCCTCATGGACACGTATGCCGACTGGGCGTTGAGCAATCTTGATGCCGTGGTCAAGACCTGGATTTCGGTTGACGCATGCGAGACCTCCCGGGGACAGAAAACCAGCAGGCCGCTGAGCCCCTCTGAAAGGACTCGAATTACGCGAGCGTTGTACCGCTTCCAGCTTTTTTGTAACCTGTTCGGCACCCAAAAACGACAAGACCACAGCCCAAGAACCTGCCCAGCCTTTACGGCTGTGGACATATTGGCTAATTTCTTTTCCCTTTTTGAGCCTTGGGAGGTGGAAGAGGTCCTGTGCATCTACATTCTCGCCAGAGACAAGATCAGCAGTGTCTTTGGCCAAATCAAGTCGGACGTCAGCAAAAAGAACCCCAGGGTTGCCGATGAGCGGCCTCCCACGCCCGAAGATGCCTTTGACATGGACAATAGTTGTGAGTCCTACGAGCCCCTTCTCATAAACATTTGTATATCTGACAAGGACGAAGGGATGAGAGACCGGCTGCTCCAGGGAACAATCTCGCGCGGCCTGCGGCTTTTACGGTCGCTTTTCACACAGGATCGCAGCCACGAGGAGCTTGTTGTTTTCATGAAAGAACAAATCGCAACAACACCGGGTGAATTCTTGGGTAGGATCGCCTTTAGTGAAACTCCGCAGATGCTACGGCGCGGGGGCTACCCGTCGGTTCGAGACACGAAGGAGGAGAACCGCGACCCGTTGCCTTTCATGGGGGATGGTGTTCCAGATGCGGATGGGTTGTACCCGCCCTTGGCGTGGACCCTGATATGGGGAGGAACATATAGCAACTTGTACGGTCCCTACGTTACAGAGGACATTCGCCGCTGGGGGTATGTAATTTGGGACGCAGATCGGTTAAGGGCAACCGCAGCAGATCAAGCTCTGGTGAAGCAATGGGAGAGTGATTGGGAAGGGGACGATCCGAGGGAAAACCTTTACTAGAGGATAAAGAAGGGACAGAGGAAGGGCCTATTTCCCAGGCGTCTCTATATGCCTAAACAAGGCCGGACAACGAGATGGGTCCAAGTGCCTGTTGAGGCGTGATTCTGCGAAGTCGAGTCTTTCTCTTTGCGGTATTGCATAGTATTAGGTTTATTTAATCGCTGGTGTTCTTATACTACCGTGTCCACTCGAGTCTATCTCAAGGTATAAGAAATATTAAAAAAAGAAAGAGATACAGAAAAGCATTTTGCTTTTGTATTATTTATAAAGATATACGAAAGGCCGGCATGCATAAACTCCCTTATCAAGCAAGCATCCATACTCCTCAGTCGATGATTATTCAAGGCACGGATCTCTTCTGGAAGCTGCGCACGTGCTGCGGAAAGCACCTTTGCTCCCTAGTCCTTGCTGGATGTTGGCGCCCGTCTACGTCGGTTTCAATCAGAAGCTCATCTATCCCCGATCGGAGCACACAACTCAGCCTTGCAGGTATTGAAGAGTCGGTCGATGTAAATTGGCCGAGCTGAAACGTTTTCTGGGGTTCAAAATGGGCGTGCTGTAAGCGAACGGGGCATGGGTACTATTCTGCAGACTGGAGGCTGGCAAAGACGTGGTTAAATATCGTCAGGCTCAGTTGATCGCCAAGTTAGATGGCGCAGCCCGTTGGTCGCCAGCATACCCAACTGGCAAGCAAGGATTGAAGAGTTACCAGGCATCGTGACCATCTAGTCTCTTCTGATCTAAAATAATTTTGGTATAACGGCGCTTTTCTCTCTTTTCTCTCTAGTTCTCAGACTTTCTTCACGTCTAATTTGGAATTTACTCGCGTAATCAAGACTCGAATATATTGATCCAACCCCTTTATTCACTCATCTAATCCGATTGCTACCCTACAGACAAACCTCCACTTCTTGCAGCGGCCGTTTCCTAAATTCCATACCCTTCTCCGCGTGCCACACGGACTTGCAATAAGGATGGGAATATAGTATAACTAAGGTTAACACACAAGTTCCCTCTACCTACGGGCGAGGCGACCTATGTTCTATCGATGTGACCAGGCTTTGGAATCCGACATCACAGTTTACGAGCATGACAGTTGCCAAGTGAATATAGTAAAAACTTTCATCATCGATGAACTAATTCGATAATAGAGGCTATGATTAACTTGACGGGTATCCATATTGACAACAACCTCCCAGTGTGCGAATATCTCCTTTTGTTACAGGCTTGATGTACAGACTTCTTATCTTGTACAAGCTTAGGAATTCGCGATAACAAAGTCCAAAATTGTGAGGTTGGGCCCCTTCCAGTGCTTCCTCGCTCGGAGGAACCACAGGCCAATGGCGATGGCAAGCACCAGCCCCATGACCGGACCACAGTAGTTCATGCTGGTTGCGTCGACGGGAAGCGCCGACGGGAAGGGGAGGAAGATGATGACATAGAGCGTGTAGATCAAGGCAAAGGCGTTGATGTACAGGCCGTACCGGCCAAGGTTCCACTCTCCAAACTTGATGCCCCCGGCGGTGAAGCGAGCGTACAGCATGCTGCTGATAGCGATGGCGTAGCTGATGTACAGAGCCATGGATGACAGGGAGGTGATGGCGCCAAAGGCGATGTAGCTGGAGCTGCCGATGTTGAGGAGGTTGAGAACACAGACGAGAATGACTGTGAAGACGATGGACCGGGTGGGAACGCGGTGCTTGGGGTTGACGTAGGCCAGGAATGGGGGAAAGCCACCATCTCGCGACCAAGCCCAGGTGAGACGGGACACGGAAGCGATGTTGGCAAGGTTGACGCTGAAGGAGATGACGAAGAGGCCAGTGACCATGGCGGTTGTGGCCTTCTGGGAGCCCGTGACATTGTTGAGGATGTAGAGGATGGCGCTGGGCTGGGCGAGGATGTCCTCGACGGAGCCCATGACTGCGAGGAGGACGTTGACCATGACGAAGCCGAGGACACCGTTCATGAAGATGGACCAGAACATGGCGCGGGGGACGGCGGACTTGGCCTTGCGAGTCTCTTCACTCATGTGGATGGCACTGTCGAAGCCTAAGGAGGTTAGACGATGAAAATCAAAGAGCGATGAGGAGCTTACCAGTGAAACTCCAGACACATGTGAGCATGCCCAAGTTCCATGAAATGTAGGTATCCTCCCAGCCAGACGAGATGTTTCGCGACAACCAGAAGCTCGAGTCGTTCCGAGTTCCCATGACGGCAAGCACAACGACAAAGACGACGAAGAGACACACATGGAGGACACCAGCCACCAGCTCAATCCAGGGAATCAGCTTGAAGGCGTACACGTTCATGACGCCCTGCAGAACACACATGGCGATGACTAGGACAGACGTGTGCCACCCGCCAGCGATGTAGTTCGGGTGGTTGAGGTTGATCATGGACTCGAGCAGGATGATAGTGACGTTTGCAATACCCGCCAGGAGGGAGACGTAGCCGAACCAGGTGGCCCATCCCTGGATCCAGGTGGCGAACCTCTTGATGCCAGAGGGGGCGAGGTGGAAAGTCCAGTGGTACTGGGCGCCGGCGACGGGCTGGATGGAGGCCATCTCGCCGAGCGAGGCGGCCTGGGCGATGGCGCCGCAGAAGACGATGATGAAGCTGAAGACAAAGGTCTGAGGGCCGCCATTGAAGAGGGCAAAGTACATGTTGCTGCGGCCATGTCAGAACCTTGTCTATGTCGGGGGGGGTGGTTCCTGGTAAACCTACGTGCACATGCCCTCCCATAGTGCCATGTACGTCAGGGAAAAGGCAAACAGCTGCGAAAAGGAAAACACCCTCCTCGTCCGCGTCTGGTTGTACACCGCGCTATTTTCCTCAGGCTTGACCGTCGCGTCAACGCTGACGACGTCCTTGCCCGCAGGCTGCATCTCGATGCTGTCGTGAGACATGGTTTCCGTCTGTCTCTTTTTCTTGTTTTGGGAGGGGGATATATGTGATTCAAGATGCAGGAACCAACAGTTCACGCGCAAGCATGGGGTGGGAATCAATAAAAGAGATGCACTGGGAAAAGGCAAACCTGCGGATTTATTAAAAGGGAGAGGAGAGGGACAGATGGAGGGTGGGCCCGTCGCTGCAACATTGCCCACCTACCCTTGCTTGTCCAGGATGCAGTGCGACTCTGGCTGGGGACGCTATTACGAAGCACCTGAATCGAGCTTAAGCGGTGTCTCTTGAGTGGGAATATCATGGACTGCATAAATGGGCATGTTCCGGGTTGCAGCACGAGACGGGAAAAAAAAAAAAAAGAAGTGAAGCGAATGATTATCCCCTGTCCGATTGCGGAATGCAACAACTCGTTATGGTGTGGCTTGCAACGATGGGATCCGATTGGCGATGCCATGGACCCGTCAATATCAGCTAAAACCAAGCCATCTGCAACTTGCTCGCTAGATCATGCACCAGGTCCAAGGTCGGGGCCTGCGGAAAAGTGGACGGGAGGCACCCCGGAGGTCATCTTTTGAAACCTGCGCGCCCGTCCTGTGGCCCTGGATCCAAGAACATGGCGCTGGGAAGATGTTACCTTGGAACCAGGCCAGGCACAGGACGGCAAGGGTGAGCGCATTGTGGCAGAAGCAAAGTCAGCACTTAGTTGGGATTTAGCTTTCCGAGGGAGGCCTGTGGCATGCCGTGCTATGGGCTAACGGCCTCAAGGATTCCCTCGGAGAACTAGACGGGTCATTGTCCGAGCCGCGAAAGGGGACCTCAACAGGCTGATCTTGGTGGCTTGACAACTACCGTCCAGGTGCAGGTCCCTTCTTCGGCTCTGGTGGCCCGGCATCGGGAATGTCTCGCCCGGGTAAAAAAAAAAAAAAAGTCAAACAAAAAAGGATGGCCTGGTTTAGATCTAATGTCTCGCAAGTTCCATTCCCCTGGGTTTATAGAAGGGCACTGGCCCCACGAGCCACCTCCTCTGCAGACCTTCTGACAGAAAGAAAGCTGCAGATCGGTTCCTGTGAATGACTTGAACCTGATACGACCCCCTTCTCTGGAGAAACGGGTCTTGTCAACCGACGACGATGCCGAACCAGTCTGAGCCCTTCTATCCCCTGACGGAGGATAACCATGCTGCGCTTGTGGTGGTGACGGCGGTCATCTTTCTGATCTACGCCTTTCTGGGCATCATCGCCAAGCTCATCATCCGGTTGAACATTACGTCGATGAAGGATTTTGATCTTGTGCTGCTGGGTTCGATTGCGCTCTACTCTGCACAGACTGTGTGTGTCATTGCTGCCTGCAATGATGGCCTCGGACAGCATCGGGATGAGATCTCGACGGAGGGGTTTGTTCGCTATAGCAAGGTATGTCGTCCTCGGCCACTTCGATGACACCGCTGACTTGGGCTCTTCAGTTGATATACGCGTCTCGGATTCTCTGTCTGCTTGTCAATGCCACTACCAAGGTCTCCCTCTGCCTCCTCATCAGGCAGATCAACAACCAGGGACTGTTCGACATGGCCAACAAGATCCTCGGCGGGACCGTCATCGTGTGGACGGTCGCGGGCGTCTTTGCGACGGCCTTCCAGTGCCCGCTGCCCGAGCCATGGCTTGCCACCAACAATGACCAGTGCCCGAACCAGGGACCAATCTTTGTATTCAACGGCGTCATGAACATCTTGACCGACTTGGCTCTTTGCGTTCTGCCCGTGGCCATGATGTGGGAAGTTCAAACGCCCATCAAGAGAAAGGTCATCGTCCTGGCTCTCTTTGGCACCCGTTTAATGTTAGTTCTCCAATACCGTCATTATCATCCTGTGCTAACCTGTCCAGTGTTCCGATCGTCACCATCCCGAGCCTTTCCAGTGCGCGCTACCTCTTTGGCAACTCGGACGACTCGACGTGGCTCGCGGTATCCAGCATGATCTGGCTGCAAATCTCCCTCGGTCTGTCGGTCCTCACAGTCTGCATCCCCAGCCTCAAGGGAGTCATCGACAGTCTCCTGGGTGCAACTGCCGTGGCAGCCATCGGGGCACCTTACGATCTCCGAGATAGCGGCAAGGGCAGCGGCCTCGAGATGACACCCCTGGGAGGATCCAGCTCCAGGCAGACATCACGCCAAGCCAGCGGCTTAGCTGGGAGCACGCTCAGGATCGCGTCAAAGACGAGGGGGAGCCAGAACACATCTTGGAATGGCGACCGGGATCCCAGGCACAAGGGCGACAGGATTGGAGAGGGGGATAGCGTGAGGAAGCTGACGGAGGGAGTTCTGGCTAGTCCCAATGACTTTGACGCGCACTACGATGATAGAAGGACGTCGGCCTCGCGGGCTGACTCTCGGGAGTCTTCTGAGGCTGCTTACCACATGTAGACATGACTACGCTGTATCTAGACCTTGCCAATTAGACCAAAAGATGACTGCTTCAACCGGATTAGATGATGACTTTCAGGAAATGTGCAGATGCAACGTGGCCAGCCACCGCCACGAGCGGAATCCATGCGTGCCCGACCAGAACATCGATTGCCTTACCCCGCCTCTAAGACGGGCCATCCATGTCTTCCTCAAGCCATCGGGTTTGACGACACCATCAGCTGAGACGTGGCAATGGCCTTTCAAAACCTGCCACCGGCAAATTCGCTCAAGGGACATCCCAGCTTGACTGTTGGGAATCTGAATCGCCGGAGCACAGACTTGGGGCCCCACTTGGTCCATCGACCGAAAGAGCCGCGACGGGGACCCGGGACTTGACGGGCCGGACCTGGTGATCCTGGCCATCGAAGGGCCAAAGGGGGGGGGGGATCCATGGATCCTCAGTGGGGTGGCTTTTTTAGAGATGGATGGCGCGGCACTGGCGTTGAGCGTTGCCGGAGTTTCTCCATGATTCGAGGCCGCCGATACGGAGGCTGGAGGGTAGAGTGTTGGGGATTTTTCTTGCCAAGCTGTTTCTCCAAAAAAGCAAGACGGCGGAAAGAGGTGCGGCACTTTTCATGGCCTCATATTGGGCGCTTCTTATACCCCCCACGTCTCCCTGCTTCCCCCAGCAATTTTTCTTTCTTTTTTACAGACTTGGCTATCCTTCTCTCAGCAAGGAATGTGCGAGAATGATACGAGGCGTACATGGAGAGCCTTTGGTCTAGAATCTACAGCGTAGTAGTCAAACCAGAGACTTGTTCCGTCAGCATTCAGTGGCATGTTATAGAGCTGGGATGAAAAATCACCGCCACTACGCTGCGGAATCGGACACCCCCACCGTTTCTCGCTCTCGGGTACCTTTCTTAGCTGAACAACCCCCCTGCTAGGCTGGTGCTCGCTTTGATGCACGAAGCTCTCTGCTATCACAGGCCCTTTGAGCTAGAGTTTTGAGCTAGACTTTGCTTCTTTCTTTCCGCGGTGCTACTCTCATTTCCTACCCTTTTGTCTTTTCAACCATGGATCAGGGAGAGGCCCCTCGACATCCCGAGGCAGAGCCCTTGCTGTCGGACCCGGAGAGCAACGGCTCAGCATGGCCAATCTACACCTGGTGGGCAGAGTTCTCGCTCATCTCCCGATATTCAACGCCCCTCGTGGCGACTTACCTGCTCCAATATTCGTTTGGCGTCATCACCACCTTTGCGGCCGGGCATCTGAGCCTCGATGACCTGGCCGCCGCCAGCATCGGCATAACGACCATGAACATCGCCGGCCTCGCCATCTTCGAGGGCATGGCCACCGCTCTCGACACGCTCTGCTCGCAGGCCTACGGCGCAGGCAACATGCCTGGGGTTGGGTTACACGTCCAGCGTATGCTCCTCCTCATGGCCCTCGCAGCTATCCCCGTCGGCGCCCTCTGGATCATGTCCCCGTCGATCCTATCCCTCTTCCTCCAGGAGGAACACTTGGCCGTCAAAGCAGGTTCCTTCCTGAGAGTCAGCCTGACTGGCCTCCCTGGGTACGCGTCCTTTGAAGCCGGAAAACGCTTCCTCCAGGCCCAGGGCGATTTCAACACGGGCATGGCCGTTCTCGTTGTCTGCGCCCCCGTCAACGCCCTCCTCAGCTGGTTCTTTGCGTTCCACCTCGGGATGGGCCTCGACGGTGCTGCCCTCGGCGCCGCCCTGGCCAACAATCTCCGGCCGGTGTTGCTCATCGTGTGTATCCTCCTCCTCAGAAAGCCATCGCATCAGTGCTGGCCGGGTATCTCGCGGCGTGCCCTCCAGGGCTGGGGTCCCATGGTGAGGCTCTCGGCTGCGGGGGCGACCGTCACGCTCGCCGAGTGGGCGGCGTTTGAGATTGTGACGTTTAGCACGTCGTACCTGAGCACGATGCATCTCGCTGCGCAGACGGTTCTGACGACGACGTCGGTTGTCATGTGGCATGTGCCCTTCTCGTTCAGCGTGGCTGTCAGTACGCGGGTTGGGCACCTCATGGGGTCGGGGCTCGTGGCTGCGGCGAGGCGGGTTACCATCCTGTATGCCGTTGTGTTTATGGCTATTGGGTTGTTTGATGCTACAGTTCTCTTTTCTCTGAGAAACTACATCGGACCGGTCTTTTCAACGGACCCTTCGGTCCACCGCCTTGTTGCGAGCTCCATGCTGCCAGTGGCTTTGTTCCAGATCGTTGATTCTTTGATTTGCGGTTGCAATGGGATACTGCGTGGCCTGGCTCGACAGCATGTGGCCGCCGTGGTCGTGTGTTGTGTCAACTACCTTGGTGCTGTGCCGCTGGCGATATGGCTCGAGTTGGGTTCTAAGCACATGAGGTTGGAGGGTGTCTGGACTGGCCTGGGGGCTGGACTCGTTGTCATCGCTTGTATTGAAGTCAGTTACATGGTAAGCGTTGATTGGCGAGATTGCGTCGACAATATCAAGTCGAGAGAGGATTGAAGCCTACAATCGGTGGATAGTATCGAATCAATCATGATGTTTCAACTGTTACCAAATTTAAGTCTTTGAGATAAATGACCGCCTTGTTTGAATTTCCTCACGTGGTCACGTCGTGGTGAAACGGGTGAGGTTTATCTGCCGTGGTTGTCAAAATCAAGGGGTTACTTCAGGAGGAGAATAAGGTTCAACAACCTGGGATCATCCCGAATATCAATTCCAAGAATCGCACCAGGACGGAACAAAAGGTGCCGAGCCCACTTCTCAGGGCATCGGGGTCCGATAATATCCCGAATATCTTCCATAGGTAGTTTTCCGAACCCTTTTCCGTTCATGCTCGAACCCGTAACCTCATGCCCTGACATCATCTGACGTCGGCGCCGACTAGCCGATGCAACGGTTCCTTTGGTGCCCGATTTAGAAGTGACATGAGTCAAGTTTGGACCTTCTGGAAGGACATGGATCAAGCAATACGTTCCCTGCCATGCCATTGAGATATGCAACATGGAACTTCGCTGCCCGATCCCCCAGGTCCGTCCCTGCTGGAGTTGCCCTCAATGCGACTTGAATCATATGCAGGAATCTACAGTACTCGTATGGTAAGGCGAGGGGCTCGTGGTAGAAAGAAAATACTAAATTATAAATTAGAACTTTCTATAAGATATATCTAAAAGATAGCCTAGATTTATTCAAATAGAAGGATTAAATATTTATAATTCCTTATAATATAATCTTCTTATTTATTAGATAGTCTTTATTAAGTTTAGAAGGTCTTAGGATCATATTAATTGTGCCACCTCTTTCTATATATATTTTCCACTGAGCGAGGGGTTGGCAGCTGTGTGATCTTCGCATTTCTGCTAGTGTTTTTAATACGTGTCTCGGTTTGAAGTGTGTTAGACCAGAGAGGTGGTGACTTGGCCATCCGTGATAGAGCTCAGGGGTACTGGTAGATAAACCAGCATGGCAAAGTTGAGCCTAGACAAGGTCAAGCGGCTACAAAGAGTATTGAACCGAGTGGTCCTTCTCATCAATAGACTTGTCGGCACGCAGATAAGGACTAATAGCGGCAGGAGACTACCCATGTCAGAACATATGCAAAGTAGGCGTTGAGGCTCTCGCAACTCACCTCGATCAAGTTCCACAGTATAGTGTAGTATGGAATACTAAAGGCAATGAGGCGCCGACGGGGTAGCATGTCCAGGGCAGAGAAGGATAACCCCCCCGCGGAACATCTCATGCCAGTCCTCAATGGCCTGAACTCTCCTGACGTTGAGATCATAAACGCCATTGATGTCCTTTTCGCCTCAGCAGTGCGGGCCTTAAGGTGTCCACCACAGCACGAATAGAAGTCTCACCAGGGGATGTGATCTTGTTCCACGCTGTCTTCTTGGGGTCCAGGCCGAACAAGTCAAGGCAAATCTCGGTGTACTCCCTGAAAGACGGGAATTTCTCGAGTAGGCTGGTGAATGGCCGGCTGCTCTCACTTTATCGGAAACCTCCTTGAGCGGACGCTTGACGGGCGGAGAAACCTTGGTCTCCGGCTCCTCGAGAATCAGCCCGATGTTGCGGGTTCCCTTCTCCTTGGCAGCTCTCCAACGAGCATGTCGTGCAGAAGAGTTCAGGTCCCATTGGATTGACTTGATGACTTGTTCCATGAATTAACTCATATCCCTTGCCGAGTTTGCAAGAGGGCGCGGCAACAGGCGACTCCTCGAGAGCCAGCACCCACCGTTTAGCCGTACGGAATGCGTCCGAGTGTTGGCTTGAAGCCATGTGTTCCGTTGTACAGTGCTGGAATCCAAATAGAACCAATGATGTCGGTCCCGATGCCCGGGAGCTTCGTACAGCGACCAGAGCACCCTTGCCACCACTGCTACCGCCGGCGGACAGATCCAGGTTATAAGGGCAGCAAGCACGACCGAAGATGTTGTTCGCAGTATCAGCAGCCTGGGCAAATTGGCGGTGTTAGTGGTCGTCTGTGTTTCATGGATCCCCTTGGAAAGGGTTGAGGAAAAGGCTTGTTTTCCATCATAGTCTGTGGGATGTTGGTCTTGACATAAAACACCGCTACCCGGAAGTATAGTACATCAACCAAGACTGAATTGAACTCGCTCCGCCCATTCTCGATATAGGGGATGAAACTGATTGTTGCATACGCCCCTTGACGTGAAAGAGGACCTAGTTACTAGGCGTGCGTTAGCCTCCACATCAACACTAACATGCTAAGGATGTCTTCCACCAACCTTGGCACTAATCGGCAGGCCATGAAGGGGCCCATGGGACGCCCATTATTTTCGATATAGTCGGCGAGTTCCTTGGCCCTCTGCGGGGCCGTATCGAAAAACATCTCCGTCGAGCAGTTTGTCTGTCACGCCGCGATGATCAGTCCAGGATGAAGGTACGGAAACCCAGAGAGTTGTGCGCTTACCAGCTGCTGAGAGCACGACTCGCGGGCCGCCTTGTGGAGGATTGACTTCTTGTGAGCAAAGACGTCCAGGTTATGTTCTCGTGTGGGCTACATGCCGCGGTTTCCCGACAAGATGAGCCCGACCGATGCATCCATTATGCGCATTAGTGACTGCTTGGTGAGTTAGCTGTGCGGATTGACCCACTCATTCGGTAATGAACTGGTCGACCTTGCAATCCAGCAGCTCATCAGCAACAGCTACTCCTGGACCTCCTCGATCGTCTATGTCGCTCAGCTCCCGTTCCCATACCCCATACCCCGCTACCGTGCTCTTTCATGCCGCATGCTCCAGCTTTGGCGGCCTGATGGCAGTTCGCTTCTTTCTCGGCGCCGGAGAGAGCTTCGTTACACGTGCCTTCGGCCTCATCCTCGGCTGCGGTTGCTCGTCTCGCAAAGACCACCGGCGAAGAAGACAAGACCGTCCGAATCTACCAGACAAGGGAAGCCCTCCGTGACCCTTCGGTTTGGTGCCGCGCTGGCTACACCATCTGTATCGGTATCACAAACGGCGGTCTTGCCAGCGCAAGCAGCTTCTCTGGTACCTCGGTATCTAACTATGGTGATTATTTCAGTTCTCGCCCCTCATCATCGAGGGATTCGGTTACAGTATCGTCCAGACATACCTCCTTCAGATGCCCATCTACGGCTCTCAGATGTTTTGGGTGCTTGTTGGGTAAGGATCCGACGTGGCCCGCCTGCAAGTATGGGCAACGCGATCGACTTTTGACTCCAGTGCCATCGTTCCCCGATATTTCAAGAATTGCCGCTATACCTTGATGGTCTTGTTCCTCGCCGTGGCTTTGGTTGGCTGTGTGCTCATCCGCGTTCTTCCTCAACACCAGAAGGAGGCCAGGCTGGGTGCGCTCTGTCTCACCGTGGCCTTCGTTCCCACCTTCCCGCTCACCATCACCGCTTCTACTACCAACTATCAAGGTGTCTACACTCTGTAGAGAACGACTGCGTCGCTACCTATGCTATTGGACCATATGCTAAACATCAACAGATGGGAATCATGTCTGCCATCAGCTGCCTGTCGTTTGCTTTCTTTTTCGTCATTTGCAAGTTGATGCTTCTCGCCGGGCGAAACAGCCAGAGGAACCGCACCTATTTGCGGCTACTAATGAAGCCCCCCAAACGGCGGGCATCGACCTCAAGATGGACGTTATTGACACCGCCGGCTCGACCAAGCCAGATAAGACTGACTTGGAGGACCTTAGCTTTAGGTATATTCTTTAGACTAATCTTGTTAAATTGGGCCCTATATACATAAGGTTATATAATATCTTAGAAAAGAAATTTTAAAGAAAGAAAGAGGGGGAGCCTAATAAAGTAAGGGCTTTAATCCTCTTACGCAGTTGGCTAGAACAAAATTAGAATATAATTGCAGTTATCGGTATGCCACGCACGCAATATAACAATAATCAGCTCAGCATTAGGCCTATTCGCCTCTTTACCGGCTTGTACCAGCATTCGTCCTAGGTGCTCCACCTCACCGGCCTCGAGCGGGGACTTGAGCGCATAATACGCGGTCAAGTCTGAGGTGCGTACCTAAGGATGTCAGAAATTTGAAAATATCCCTCGTGCACCGCCGACGGTACACCGAGTTAATACCGGATGATTGGGCTTTCACGTGGGTGAAAGCTTCTAGGGTTGTTCCGGATTGTGTGGGTGGTTGGTCGCCTTGCCTAATACCTGAGCCGCTGCGGTCAGCTCTGCTGTAAAGTCCGATAAGTCCGGCTGGTGGGGGGGGGGGGGGGTCTGTAAATCAGAACATAGAAAGCCAGGCGGAGTCAGGCGAT
>JAVIXY010000126.1:31864-111030 GCA_033030565.1 Fusarium nematophilum
GTCTGTAAATCAGTACAGAGTAAGCCAGGCGGATTCAGTCGATTAGAGGCCCCACAGTACTCCGGAGGCTCATTCATAAAGATCTATACATCAATGCTTGGGGATTCCAAGCACTTCTGGCTTTGTATCTCCCTCCCTCGCATCAAGCATCCGTCAGCTTCTGATCCTTCAGACAAGATTCATCTCGTTCACGATGGCACCTCCTTTTGACAAAGACTCCCTTCTTTTCCGCCACCGCCAGCTGGCGCCCTCCGCATCGGTTCGAGTTTCTCCCCTCTGTCTTGGGGCTATGACCTTTGGGGAATCGCATAGCGACCGCTATGGACACTGCAGCAAAGAAGACGCCTTTGCCATCCTGGACCATTTTTACAGCAAGGGCGGCAACTTCATCGATACCGCCAACGGCTATCGCGATGGCGAATCCGAAACTTGGCTTGGCGAAATGGATGGAAAGCCGTGGGAATCGCGACGATATCGTCCTTGCGACCAAGTACACCAGTGCGTATCTGGCTCATCGCGACGACGTCATCCACTCAAACCACATCGGAAATGGATCCAAAAACATGAAGCTATCGCTCGATGCCTCCTTGAAGAAGCTACGAACAACATACGTTGACATCTTCTACGTACACTGGTGGGATGCCACAACGTCCATCCCAGAGCTGATGCATAGCCTCAACGATCTGATCACTGCTGGCAAGGTCATCTACCTCGGTATTTCTGACACTCCGGCCTGGGTCGTCTCGTTGGCGAACGAATACGCCCGCAACCATGGCCTCAGACAGTTTGCCGTCTACCAGGGCATGTGGAATGCGGGCATGCGCGATTTCGAGAGAGACATCATACCCATGTGCCAGCATCAGGGCATGGGGTTGATCCCGTACGGCGTTCTTGGCCAAGGGCGCTTCCAGACGGAGGAAGGATTCAAGCAACGAGAGGCGGGTCACCAGGGCAGGAACTTTATTCCATTATCGGAACACGACAGGAAGATATCCAATGTCCTTGAGGGCATTGCCAAGACCAAGGGCGTCGAGCTTCTTCAGGTTGCTCTGGCATATGTGCAGCAAAAGGCTCCGTACGTGTTTCCACTCGTTGGACAACGCAAGGTCGAGCATTTACAGGGTAGTATCGGCGGGCTCTCGGTGACGCTGACCGAGGAGGAGATCAAGTTGGTTGAGAGTGCTTACCACTTCGACCACGGGTTCCCCCATACTTTCCTCAGTACCACCCTGTTTGACCCCACACGTGAGCCACGAGGCGTTGTTGGACCGGAGGATGTGTTGCAGACCAAGGCTCATTGTCCCGATGTCAATTTTGACTGGGTCGAGACGCCGAAGGCCATTAAGCCGCCGCAGTAAATGCGCAGCGTCAGGTTGGGTGGACCGGTATGAGTGGCTGACATGCACAAGCCCAATCAAGTCGCCAGTAAGAGGGATTAGGGCCTATACTTGAACGGTCCTCAGAGTTCGTCCAGCAACGCAACATTCATCCATTGATTACCAAGGCTTTCAACTTCGACCAGGCAGCTGATGCATTTGAAGCTTCGGGTGAGGAGCTATGGGAAAGATTGGCATCAAATTGTAGGGTTCACATGAAGAGGCTATTCAGGCGTGTACATCGCGTGGCATTTCCCAATCTCATATGCCCGGGAAGGGGAACGTGCAGTAGCTCAATGCGCAAATCGAAAGTCAAGCCTCTTGCTCCCCTCATCCTTCGTTGTAGCCAAATACTGATCCTTTTCTTCCTGGCTCATCGCATTCCAGATCTTATCGCGGCTCTTGTTGCGCCACATGTAGTATCCCTTGATTAGAAGAGAGAAGACGGCGTTCCAGGCGATGATTCCAAGAAGGACCTTATTTCCTCGCCGGTAAAGGGGAGCGTCATCCTTGCGGTAGACCTGAGGTGGTCAGTGGTCACAAGCTCTCGAGTGCGGGAAAAAGATCTGGGGGCTTACGTTTGAGCCGATAATACTGCTCGTCTGCACCGTCATGTTGTAGATGGCGCTGCCGACAGTTCTTGTCCTCACTGACCCCGCATTCCGTGATGTCAATCCAACTGTTGCTAATTAGCATCACATTATATGCCTCAGAATGGTTTGGTTACCTAGAATTGAGTGCACATAGGGATAGCCAATGATGAGGGCAGTGACGGCATATCGCGCCCAAGAACTAGCATCCGCGGGTAGAAGTAGAAGCGCGAGATAGAGCGGCAAGAGCCAGACCGAGTAGAAGAGGACAATGATGAACCTGTTGTTGATCTTTTCGGAAATCCAGGACCAGGTGAGGAGTTGGATGATAAACAGCGTAAAGGCCGGGATAGTGAGCAAGTTGGTCTGAAAAGTATCAAAGCCCAGGTTGCGTAGGTTCAAGGTCAAATAGGCCATGATAGGACGGATCGGAAGGAGAAGGGTAATTCCCATGAGATAGATGGGCCAGAGGTCCCAATCCATCAGCGCAGACCATAACAACGGCAGAGTCAAGCCTTGCCGGTTGTGCATGCCGCCCTGTCGCTGTTAGTATTGCCACTCAGCCTCTATGAGAAAACATACCTTGCTTGGGTCATCTCGCAACACCCTGTTTACCATGATGACTTCCTCGTGCTCAGTGAACCAGCCGTCCTTGCCTCGAAACCAGCTAGCCGTTTGAGTCGGACTCGGAGGAAGATAGAACCAAGACGCCACGCCGATCAAGGCAGTGAGGCCGCCTTCCAGAGCAAACAACCATCTCCATCCCTCCCAACCGCCAATGCCACGCATCCGAAGGATGCCATAGGCCAAAAAGGCAGCGATGATCTGGGTGAGATACGACGCCGTATAAAAGTAGCTAAGACGAATCGGAAGCTCCTGGCTCGTATAGAAATACGAAAGGTAGAGAATCGCATCAGGGATGAAGCCACCCTCAATTAGTCCCAGCAGGGCGCGGGTGACATAGAACCCCGTCTGACCCTTGATGAGGCACTGGAAAATAGCAACGACGCTCCAACCCACGATTTGGATGGGAATCCACACATCTGGACCGAGCTTCTTTGACACCATCTGCGATGGCAGCTCTGCACATAGGAAGCAGACGTAGAAGATGGTCATGCCGTAGTTGTACTGGTTGGTGGACAGTTGCAGGTCATCAAGCATGTTGTCGGCTAGTGCCTGGTTGATATTCCCGCGGTCGAGTTGAAGGGCGAAGAACATCAGGCAGACCCAAGAACAGATCTTGTAATCAAGCTAGACGGCAATTAGCCACCGACATGCGTCTAAGGAGGATCACCCAGTTGAGAACTTACTCTCCTGACAAGCTTTGTTTCCTCTTTCGGATCCCATACTGCGTTTGGGTCGTAGCGGTGTCGACCTTCATACTCTGGAATAGGTTCATAGAGCTCCGTTGAGCCACCTACGGCAAAGACCTGAGCGGATTGCTTCTTCTCAGGCTCTTGAACCGGAGTCGGCACATTGGATTGTTCGACAACTCCCTTTTGCTCAGAGCCTGATGACAGGCTAGGCGAGCTTTTTTCAGCCATGATTTAGTCTGGCAGACCGTGAAGGGAGAGTTGGGCAATGAGCCTGCATCGTCACTGTATATTAGTTCGTCTTAAATATTCGAATTTTCTTCGCCAAGTCAACATCTACGGATTGCAATTCAAATATTCAAAATGGTGCAATCACTTACATGACGCTTCTAGATGATGCAATTCCCAGGAACGATTTGGTTTTGTGTCTCGTTCTCCGCTGAATTAAGGGTTTCCGAGGAGAAACAGGTTCGACAAGGACGTAGTGGATACGATCTCCGGTCAACGGGCCAAAACGAGTCGCCAAGATGACATGGGTGGTCGGCTAGTGAGAATAGGATTAAAAATAAGCTTAGATTGAGAGCGGACGAGATATTACTCCGATATTTCGATGAAAAATCAGATCTATCAACTTCGCGGAGGGTAACAGCGAAGGATTCTAACCAGCCTGGTTGAGGATACTCTGAAAAGACTGAACTCGATCTTGACGCCCTGACACTGTTTGAATTGTCCAGATTGTCATTATGATAGAAAGATCCTTAGTGCTTGTCCAGGTCGTGAGGGCATGCGAGCTCCGCTTTCACTGTAGCATCAGCATACTTGGCAAAGATCCTTCGGCGACAGATTTAGACCGGGGCCCCATTCTTCAGTTTTCGGGGAACGTAGGAGCGGGCAGTCCGGGGATCAGCATGTTCCCCAGCCCCTGTGGCTCGAGATGCCCCTGTTGACACGTAGTGCCACAGATCTTGCGGCGCAGCAACAGTCCCCTAGAGAACTTCGTGGCATTCGCTACCCGATGAGTATTAGGGCCTTGATATATATGGTAGCGATTCGCTGTGTATTAGCTCCTCGAAATTATAATCTTGGCGTATATCGATATACTACTAAGCTATTCGTTAATAGTAAGAAATGGGGTACTCTTTAGATCATTCTCTATGATTGTTTGAATCTCTAGCTCTCTCAGCCCCCCAATTCTAACAAGTCTTGCTGAAGCAGATCCATCATATTCCGACTCCTAGCCAGCCAGTCCATGTTCTGAACAGCTTGCATATTCCATGACGCGACATCCTCGACGCCCTGCCCAAGGATCTCATCACCTGGAATAAACCCCAGCTGCCCAAGATACTCATCAAAGTCGTTGCTCGGAGCTCTCGCATTCTCATCTTGCCGGTGGGACTTGGCCTCGACGTACATTTCGGCAACGGCAGACATGGCACGACAGAGGCGCCACAGCTTCTCCATTGTGGGAGAAATGTCGCTAAAGTGCTGCAGCGAGCTTGTGAAGTCACGAACGAGCTGGAGGTCTAGCTCAGAGGACTTCTCAATGACGTGGCAGAACAAGACAAAGAACGGGGTGAAGGGAAGCAACAATAGGTTCCTAGAGGCGAATCAGCCAGGGACGAGGCGATAGACTGCAAAACCCTCTTACCAGTGAGCATACGTCGTCTTGACGAATCGGTCATCCTTGAGCATCCCCATGCAGTCTTGGTGTTTTTCCATGGCTTTGCGCGCCGTGAGGATGCATTCTTGGGAGAATATGCCATCGTTGCCATTCGCCGGGGGGATGGCACGGTAGACAAGCGTCATGGTGGAGAGGAGCTGGACTTCGTCACCGCTGACAAGTGTACCGACAATCGGCGACGCCTGCATCCTTTCAAAAGATGCCACTGCTTCGCTCCTCGATGTCGAGTTTTCTATTTCCAGCGCTCGACATTCTTCTGCTAACCTGCGGGCTCGATCAACGAGCTCCTCGGATGGACAAGCCAGCGCAGACCTGCTGTAGCTGTAAAGTTTGGAGTCAGAATCAGCCCCATTGTTTTGATTCTATCAAAGCAGTGGCAACTGACAGATGGCAATAGATCTTTCTCTGGATTGTGGCTAGCTTGAGCCACAATGTCGGTAAGCCAGTCATGCCAACGACGTCGCGAAATTGCTGCTCGCCAGGCATGGCAGTATCCCAGTCGTGCAGAATTGGAGCTCGTCCTAGCCGAAGGCCAAGTGCGCTGTCCATGACATAGATGTGCCACAGCGCGATCGACTTTAGGTCCAGACCCTTGTTTTGGATAGTGCCAGTTCCGGCAGCAGGTCGAAAACCCGGTGTTTGGCAGATCTGAGCTGCTGCACAGTTGAGAGTCCACGCCACGGCAGGCCTGGAATGGCCAATAGCGTAAATGGTCTGTGGAGAAAGATCAGTTCCCATCGAGGTGACACAGCGCAGAAAACGACCACCAACCCCTAATATTAGAGCCACTAGAGTCTCGGCGGTCGGCATGGAAAAGAGCCGCAGGTTAGACAGGCCAGTCTCTAGATTCTGCTGGCACATGTTAATATATGAGGCATACAGCTTTTTAGATTCAGCTTCATCTATCAGGGCATTCTGTTCCGAAAACATGTAGTAAAGGCAGATGTTGACGGCGGCGAATGTCGCATCGGAGAAATCGGCCGAAGGAAAGTACAACAGACGACAGAGGCTCGGAAAGTCAGTCACACCGACGATGGTGCACAGCGACGTGAAGATCGTCGGGGGATCACCTAAACAGAAGTTTCTCAGCCATACCGCCTTGCTGGGGATAATCGAGGCGGCGAGTTTGGTCAAAAAATACCCTTCAAACGTGTCCAGAGAGCGACGACGGTCCTCAGGGGGGGCATGGGCATCTGACTCAGGCCCCCTTGCGGTATTGGCTGTTCTAATGGAAAGCTGATCCCCTCGTGGCTCGACGGACTGCTTTGCAGCTCAACAATGTGACACAGGTCGGCCAAGGCACTCTGCATCTTGGGACTTGTGTCGCAGATAGGGGACTCCCTAAGCGCGTTTTGGAGCAAGTTGCTGGCGAACGTGCTTTGCTCGGCGAGAATCGGTTCGCAAGCAAAGGACAAGCTTGTAGGATCGGGGTCGTCGGGCTCGGATCCTCGACTAGCATTCACTGTCAGGCTACTGCCAACCTCTGGAACATGGTGGGATCTGTCGGGTTCACCCAGCGGGGGTGTCATGCTTGGCGATGGGGCAAGACGACGCGACAGGTCTCTGAGAATCGACTCGACGCTGGCGAGCCTGGACTCGACGTCAATGGCGCTAAGCCAATGACAGCCATTGATCAGTTACGGACATCAGCCAAGCGGGGTGAGGGATGAAGGGTTAAGGGAGATATTCCATGTCGATATGGTCCCCTTCGACGGCGGAGGGAAAGGTTCCTCATGTTACTTACTGCCCGGCTGAGCGTGCAGCTTCGTGCTGTGGTTTGGTCTTTCGCCCGGCACCCGTGAACGCGCAGGCCCGTTTGGCCGTCGTACAATTGGAACAGGGTTGGACCCTATTGCATCGTATCTTGAAGAACAGTCAACTACCGGTACTCCTTCTTCACTGCTTGTGGCCGGAAGCAGCCTGCAGAACAATTCCGGAGCGAAGCTGGGACAGGGGCAAGACAGCTCACCTTGCGCAGGCGGCATTGGTCGCACTACATGACAGGACAAGAAAACCAATGTCAGCCAATGCCACCTATGAATCTCAAAACAAGCCAAGAGGGGGCCATTATCTTTGTTCCACATACCACGCGTCGGGAGATGCGGGCCCCGTTGTCCGCGGAGGGCCAAGTTCCCGGTGCAGTGGTAAAATTCTGCATCTCCAGCGATACGTCTACTATACCAAGCCAAGCACAGCAGTATTGCGCCGCGTACTTGCTTTGCGGGCAAGGGGTGAGGGGGGATTTCGGGGCAGAGGGAGAAGAGAGGAGTTTGGGAGGAATTTCGCTGCCGGTTTGCAGCTGGGCCACGGGATAGATATATCGGCCCGCGGCTCCGCGGACCCCGACCCCGAAGGGCCCGGCGCCCGCATCCCGGACACTTATTGCAGTTGAGGTTATTGGCTGTTTTTCTGGTATTGAGTATTGGAAGGGGGCCGAAGGGGGTCCGGGCCCGCATATTTCGGCTTCTCTAATTCTCTGGAAACAAGCTGCTCTTGGACTGGTAGATAAACACATCCCATGTCCGACTATTTTCTGTTCTTCGCAGACAACGCATCCTCCCTGGAGACCACAATCGCAAAGAGGGCCTTCTGGCACGTGTATAACAGTCCATCTTCAACATCGATATCAGTCCGCATCCATATTGCTACGACGCTCTCTACCGTGTAACACCTCCGCCACACGCCGTCGCATCATCTTCACCTCGCCCCCAACGAGCACCAAGGAATGCCAGTGCAGTAAATGGAAAAGACACGGGAGATGGCACAGCCTGGCAGTGATGGGGTCCTTTCCGGCTCTTCACACGAAGGGGGCAATTCCCACGCCAAAGAGGAGCGTGCCGATGCAACCCCTATTATACCACCCACAGCTTCGACGCCGGGTTCAGAAGACCACTCAAACTTCAAATCGCTCATAGTAGGAGATCCCGAGAGAAAGACTCCAGGCGGGCTCAAGCAGTTGAGTACTGACAGCCAGCAGCGTGTCTTCCGATACAATGACAGAAAGGACGTGGTCATGAACAGCATCGCCTTGGTGGCCGTTGTTGCTTCAGGAACACTTCTGCCCATCATGGACATTGTCTTCGGCCACTTTGTGAACATATTCAACGATTTTGCTGTGGGCGAGCTGTCGCCGGCGGAGTATCGCAGCGAGGTAGCGACACATAGGTGAGGTTGTCGCACGAAAGACAAGAGCCGAGCATATCATCTGACTATTCCCCCAGTCTCTACTTTGTATACCTCTTTGTGGCTAAAGCCATCACATCTTACATATGGATGGTAGTATGATTAACTCTTGCGTGTTTGTTCAGTCACTGACGAGGTGCTAGGTCCTCTTCGCCGTCACTGGTATCAGAACAACCAAGGCCCTACGAGTCAACTTCGTCCGAAGCACCCTCCGACAAGAAATATCCTTCTTCGACTCCCCGTCTGCGTCAGTTTCCGGCCAGATCACCACCAACGGCAACCTTGTCAACATTGGTATTTCAGAGAACCTCGGTCTCACCATCCAGGCGATGAGCACCTTCGTTGCCGCGTTCGTCATCGCATTTATTTATCAGTGGAAACTTACGCTCATCATCTTCTCCATTGTGCCGGTCAACTTGATCGTCACTATCATCTGCGTAATGTTCGATACCATGTATGAACGGAAAATCTTCAACATCTATTCCGTTTCCAGCAATCTCGCCGAGGAGGCCTTTTCAACAATCCGCACAGCCCACGCGTTCTGGGCATTTCCAAAGTTATCCAAGCGGTTTACTAATATCATCAACGAGGCTGGTAGGGTTGGGCAGAAGAAATCCCTAATCTATGCCATTCTATTTCCCATCGAGTTCTTTTGCATCTTTGCGGGTTACGGCTTGGCCTTCTGGCAAGGCATTCGGATGTATTCCAAGGGAGAAATCGATAAACCTGGTACCATCGTCACGTAAGCAGTGTTGGAAAATGGACGTCGGATTCATGCTCACGTGCTTCAGAGTCGTTTTCGCGGTCCTTGTCGCGGCTCAAGCACTGACACAAGTCGCTCCGCAAATCATCGCCATCTCCAAGTGTATGGCCGCGGCCCAGGAGCTATTCGTGATGATTGATCGAAAGTCAAGCATTGATGCTCTATCCCAAGATGGGTCAACCATCAAAGACTTTCGGGGTGGCATTCGACTGGACAATGTCTGGTTTGCTTACCCGCCTCGTCCCCATGTGCCTGTTCTTCGCGACCTCAGCCTCAGCATTCCGGCAGGTCAGATAACAGCACTGGTGGGTGCCAGTGGTTCGGGAAAGAGCACTATATTTGGTCTGCTTGAGAGTTGGTATGCCTTCAGCAAAGGCAATATTACTCTGGATGGTCGTAGAGTCGAGGAGCTGAACCTAAGGTGGTTGCGAACCAACATTCGGCTTGTTCAGCAGGTGAGAAACCCACGACACTGGGAGAGAAATAGCACAGACATACTAACACAGCCAGGAACCGACTCTGTTTAGTGGTACCATCTTTCAGAACGTGGCTGATGGCCTTGCTGGAACGGATATGGCACAGCGTTCCGAGGCCGACACGAGACGACTGGTTATCGACTCATGCAAGGCCTCATTTGCACATGATTTTATCGAGGCTCTGCCCAATGTACGTGCTGGACCTCAATCCCCCGTCTCGGACCAGTCCTGGACTCCGTACTGATGGACACAAACTAGGGATACGACACATGGATTGGCGAGCGTGGAGCTTCTTTATCCGGCGGCCAGAAGCAACGTATCGTTATTGCGCGTAGCATTATTTCGAACCCGAAGGTCCTGATGCTGGACGAGGCGACGAGCGCCTTGGACCCCCAGGCAGAGAAGATCGTCCAACGAGCCCTCAACAACATCGCTCAAGGCCGCACTGTCATCATCATTGCACACCGCTTGTCGACCATTCGTAATGCCGACAAGATCATCGTCATGTCCCATGGTCAACTTGTCGAGGAGGGCTCGCACGACGAGCTGATGGGCTTGAAAGGCGCGTATTCAAGATTGGTCGAAGCGCAGGACCTCGGCACCAAAGCCGCTCCAGCAGATGACAACACCAGGACCTACGACTCGAGCGAAACCAAGATCTCAGCGGCCGACGAGCTTGCCACAGTGCCCTCCTCCCAACCAGCGCAGCCTTCCCCAGGGTCCAAGACCTATGGAGGTGTCCCCCACGGCTTGCTCGGGAGCCTGGGGCTTGTTATCCGGGAACAACGATCCGTGCGGACCATCATGGGTCTTGTGGCTACGGTGTCCCTCATCGCTGGTTTGTCACAGCCCTGTGCTAATCACATCAGCGCCCAGACTGACTTGCTATCTTAGGCTGCACCTATCCCGCACTGGCCCTTTTGTTTTCTAGAACCATGAATGCATTCCAGGAAGTCAACGTCCGCAAGGGAGACTTCTTCTCCCTGATGTTTTTCGTCGTTGCACTGGCAAACCTGGTTCTGTACGCTATTGCAGGTTGGTTCTCCAATGTGATCGGACAGGTAAGCGCCCACGCCACTGCTTTTGAGAAAGCAGGCATTCTCATCAAGAACCAGCATGTCATGAAACGATACCGCGTGGAGCTATTCGAGGCCACCCTGAGCCAGGACGTGGCATTCTTCGATGATCGGGACAATGGATCAGGCGCTCTGGTCTCTCGACTGGCAACCGAATCGACAAGTCTCCAGGACGTGTTTTCGATCAACCTGGTGTTGATCATGGTTAACATCATCAACGTCATTTCGAGCTCAATCCTCGCCATCGCCGTTGGCTGGAAACTTGGCCTTGCCCTGGCTTTCGGCGCCCTCCCGGCCATTGTGCTTGCGGGATACGTCAGGATCCGGCTCGAATCCAAGCTCAAGGAGGAAGCCGCCGGCCGATTTGCCAACAGTAGCGCCTTGGCATCCGAAGCTGTTCTCGGGATCCGGACTGTTTCGTCCCTTGCTCTGGAAGATACAGTCATACACAGGTACCAAGCCTCACTACAATCCCTGGCGAAACACTCTATTGGAGGGTTAGGATGGAAAATGGTCTTTTACGCCTTGAGCCAATCCATCGCATTTCTGGCAATGGCTCTTGGATTCTGGTAAGCCGCATGCTTCGAGCCATGATGAAACATCACTGCTAATTGAACCCAACACAGGTACGGCGGCCGTTTGGTGTCAACTGGCGAATACGACAACGAGAAGTTCTACACCATCTTTATTGCCATCATCTTCTCCGGTGAGGCTTCTGCCATGCTGTTCCAATACAGCACTAGTCTTTCAAATGCCAAGGCCGCTGTTAACTACATGGTGCGCCTGCGTCGAAGCCTCCCCATCTCCGACTTGGACAGGCCATCGAATGATCCAGAGCCGGAAGCTGTTGCCTCCGGCCATGGCCCAGTTGTTGATTTCGATCACGTCCAATTTGCCTATCCCAACCGACCGAACCTCAAGGTTCTGAAGGGCATTAACCTCAATATCGGGTCGAGTACGAAGGTGGCGTTTGTCGGAGCGTCAGGCTGTGGTAAATCGACCATGATCTCCTTGCTCGAACGCTTTTACGATCCCGCCAGCGGAGCCATTCGACACGACGGCCACGATATCAAGGACAAAGGCCGCCGTCTCTACCGGAAGGGGATCGCCTTGGTGCAACAAGAGCCTGTTCTTTACCAAGGTTCCATCTTCGAGAATATTGCCTTGGGTATCGAGGCTGAAACCCCGCAAGAAGATGTCATCATCGATGCATGCCGTCAGGCTCACATCTGGGATTTCATCAGCTCTCTTCCCGACGGCCTTCATACGCTCTGTGGCAGCCAAGGCTTGGCCCTCTCCGGAGGCCAAAGGCAACGGATCGCCATTGCCCGCGCTCTTGTTCGCCGACCACGCCTCCTGCTCCTGGATGAAGCCACCAGCGCTTTAGACACGGAGTCGGAGAAGCTCGTCAAGGAGGCCCTTGATGATGCAGCTACGGGGAGGACCACGATTGCAGTAGCCCATCGACTAAGTACGATACGCGATTCAGACTTGATTGTTGTGTTTGCTGCCGGGAAAGTCGTGGAGCAGGGTACTCACGAGAGTCTGATTGCGAACAAGGGGGTGTACTACGAAATGGTTCTGGGACAGTCCCTTGACCGTGAAGGTTGATGCAGGTGTAACCTGCGACGACTGTGTATAATAGATGTATTATATATTTGTATCATAGATGTATACTAGATGTGATCATAGATAGATAGAACAGATGACAATCTTAACTCAGCGCGTTCTGTGCAGCCAGGAAGTGGCCGTGGGGAGCCGTCTACGTTGGCTCTCGGGGCGTTTCTGGACTATTGCGGTCCCAGCTCATTACCCGTATTTAAGTACGCCGGATATATCAACAGTTTGGCAACCCACCTCCCATCCTCTCAAAACCTAGCATGTAAACTAGCCCTAATATTATTGCAAGCCGTGAAAATGAGAGCTCTTCTAAATTCTATTCTCTTACTTCCAATGAAACCCCCTTACCCTATCTCCACCATCACGCATTATTCTCTTCATCCAGCTCCGATATGAGACACACTGTCAATGACTCTTCCATTAGACTCCTTGCTATTCAATAATCATCCAATTCCTGCAATGTATTCGTGTCCTTCTCCCTGTCCATCTTCAGCCGACGCTTATGAAGAAAGAAGAGTAATATGACAACGCCGCAAAGAATCACGGCGCTCCGAGCTACATTAGCTTGGCTGTCACCGAGATAGGAGGCGCACAGGATTGAACGTACCCACCACTGGTAAGCAGGGCCAGCCGCAGGCCGAGCGACATTGTCGATTTCTCGCGCGGCAGGACATGGGCGAAGGCGTGGGCCGCCGGACTGACTGGGATCAGGTGATGCATAAAGGTTTATCGATAGATCGAATTAGGTCGAGTCGAGTATGTTGCAGCAGCATGTAGAGAAAGGCCTGTTGCAAGAAGCAATGTGCTCAAAGCTCGAGGAATGGGCAGCCGCCCATGAAGAACGCTGGCTGCTGGCGAAGTTGCCGTCTCGGATTTCGGGCCCGAAGACACGGCCATGGGACTTGAAATGGTTGCGGCCCGAACTCGGCGCCGCGGAGCTGGGCATGGTTGCGTATGGGCGCGAAAACGGGAGCAGCGTTAGCCACATTACTTGCCAAGCCGCCTTTTCCTGCACGTGTCCAGAATTTAGTTACAAGGCCCCGGGTTATCGGGGCTCAATGCCTTGTGCTAAGCAAGGCCAAGAAGGACTTCAAGAGCTCCGCCAACTCCATCAGAAAGCGTCCAGCCCGGAGGAAGACAGACAGCCGCCCCTTCCCACCCTTCCCAAGTCATGGACAATGGCAGATTCTGGACGCTTTGGTGCTGGCGCAGCCTGAGGCAGAAACTCTGTCATGGGCGTGCCCACCTTCCAGTTCTCGCTTCGCAAACCACCAAATGAAGGCTGCAGTGGCGAAATGTCCCTGCGCTTTTGCTTCTTCACTCCTCCAACCCACCCACCGCCCTCGTTGTCAGTTGAAGCCGCCATATCCCGCTTGTTTGAACTTCAGGACTGCGTACATTTGTCTTTGTTAACGAATGACCAGCCACTCTCTCCCAGGTCTGTGCCGTGTCAGTGGTGTAATCGCCCTCCCCCCTTTGCCCCTTCTTCAATCCCTGGATGGAAGAGTAGCGCAGACAGATTGCCCTCATTCGTCTGGCAATCCAAATGCCTAACGTAAGTGGCAGGGGCCCATTACTTCTGGGGCTCATCATTGCTGACTCGTATAGAAATCATCTCGCGTTCCAGCCAGTCCTAGCCTCGACGGCGAATGGATCGAACTCCGAGACACTCCCGCGATGCGACATCGCTCCTGGCGCCAACCACGTCCTGAAAAGGCTGTGCAATCTCGAACCCCGCGAATATTGAAGACAATTCTTTGCTCGTCCTTGGAGAATGCGCGCAGACGACCTGCATGGTCTAACTTCCGAGGCGGTCCTGCTCGTGGCCGCCCCATCAGTCAGTCACCATTGAGTCTGGCAGTGTCAACTCTCCTGACGCACTGAGCTAGATGAGCCACTAGCAGTCCTAGACTGCACCGGTAAATGTCTACCCGAAGTACCACGATCAAGCACGTGGCTAACTAAATGAAGCAGCAAACCACCGAGAAGCCGGTCGAGCAGCCTTCCAGGGTATATCTATTATCCTTCCCTATCTCACGTTGAACGGGACTAACGCCTTCACTACAGAAACGAGTCACAGTATGTTACAGCCCAATTCTATTGGACAACTTTCGCAGACGAGGCTTGCTTTGTTACCATCCAGAACGAGTCGCCAAAATGGTAGCGTTCATAGCAGCAGACGAATCAGCTTTTCATGTTTGTCTTTCAGCTACCGGAAGGAAAATCACGTTAATTGAGTCGCGGAAAGAAATGGCTGTAATCGTGAGGTAGCATATATATAAGAAGTGATATCAAAGTTACCTAAATGTATTAATATAAAATTCTAGTTCTTATATAAGGCTTCGGGATTATTTAGTAAAGATTATTAATTCTCAGAGGAGGTTTAGGATTCCTCATACCATCTTACAATACAGTCTCCTATTTTACTAGATAATATGAAGGCAAGGAATTAGCGAGGCTTATCAACGCCATTGCCTTGTATTACAGGCTCACGAAACTCCGGAAGTTAAGACTGAGTTTATGCATCAAGTTTGCGAACCTTAAGATATGTAGTAGACATATGCGGTGTGAGTCATAGCAGTAAATAACTTCAGCTTTACGTTTTCAATGCCAGCGTGACAAACAGAATCCTACGAGTCACTTAAATACCATGGGATCCTCCATCTTTCCACTGTCCCTGGACGGAATCCGCATACTGCTTCTAGCACTGCTTCGCTACACCTTTCAACCTCTTGGCCGCGTTGAAGCAGAGAATTCCATCATACCCTTTGCTTCCGGCTCCCGCCAACTTCACAATGTCTTTACCAGTCTTTCATCGATTCCCGGATCTGCCTTGTGAGCTTAGGCTGGATATCTGGGAGCTCGCCATTCGCCCGTCTGATGACAGAAACGGGCTGCACCACTTTACAATATTTCACAAAAAAGACGAGATCGACGAAGACCACGCAGGTCTACAGTATGCCTTGTCAAGCTACCACTTCTCTGCTGTCGCGGCAAGAAATACCGCACAAGGTCCTGGTTCGAGCGTGACGGGCAACAGATCTGCCTATCTTTGGGATGTAGGGCTCTGGACAGCGTGTAAGGAGTCGAGAGAAGTCATCATGAAGCACTTCAAGGTCGAGAGCTGGCATAAAGAACGAGACGGCCTATTACAATCCAACAAATACCTGCCCAGACATTACATGTTCGAGATATTTTTTAGACGAGACGTCAGCATGCCGGCCATCGCGACTGTTGAAGATGCCCAGGGGGAGTGGCATCTCATGGTCCGGCCGTTTTGAGATCTCTTCTGTCTTGAGCCAAAGGGTTGGGAGGCCCCGAGCGACTGGGAAGCGTTCTTTGCCAATCTTCCCTTCTCCAGTCAGTATATGGGGTATGGGCCTATGGAGCATCTCGCTGTTGAATATGAGCCCGGCTGGATGGTCAATTTTCCCGACGACATATGGGACTTGCTCGATGAACGGTCCGCCCGAGGGTGGACAGCCAACGCAGTCTTGGGGTTAGCCGACGACGACGATATGTATTATCGGATCTGGCTCATCGACCGCCGCATGCGATGGACTCGGAATACTAAGAAAGACGAGCCTTTGGTATTTTACGACTGTGAGCAGGAGTTTATTGAGGTGGAACCAGATCAAGTTTGTGTCGAAGCTGGCGAGAAGACGGACAGCAGTCCCCTGGCTTTCATTTACCGGCTTTGCCAGATCGGGGATGAATATTACACTGAACGAGCACGGAATCCAGACATGTCGGATGATGGCACTATGTTTTGGGCAGATGATCATATTGGCCTCCTCGCGGCTCGAAACAACGAGGTTCAGTCGTGAGTCGCCAGTATCCGACGGGAGATTGCTCCAGCCATCAAACGGGAACATCAAACTCGGAGGAGCATTTGGAGTCCAAAAACATCTGATGGAGAGGGAATGAATGATAGACATAGACATGGTCTTCGAGCTATCACCCCTAGCTCCGGAGGCCCTTGGATACGAAATCCTCCATTTGACGGGGATTTTTGGCACCTACGGAGTCTGCCACCTTCTCCCCGTTGATAAACAGCTGACAGGTTGGCACGCCACGGACGCCATATTTGGTGCTCAAGTCATGGAGCTCGTCAATATCGATCTTCGCAAAGACAAAGTCATTGAACTTTTCGTTCTCAGATAGTCTGTGCCGGCTGGTGTCAGCAAGGATGAATAGCGACCCAAAGGGCTGCTGCGTGACTGACTTTATCGAAGATGGGAGTGAGCGCTTTGCAAGGCCCGCACCAGGTGGCGTAGAAGTCGACAACTACGACCTTTCTGCTGCCCATGGGCTCCTTGAACTGGTCGGCTCTATTCAAGAATCAGCTCAGTGCAGCAGGGGAGAGCCAAGGCTGGCGGATCTTGAAGCATTTTCCGTGGTGTGCTTACGAAGTAATTTGCTGGACTGTCATCTTCAAACTGGCTATTGATACGTCGTCTTTCAGCGGAATGAGTGCGGTTGATCTATAGATTCTAGGGGTCCTTGGCGCGGTTCTCGAGCGAGCCTCTCGATGGTGGTGTGCTCAGGTAGTATCCAGGAACGTCAGAATTTATTAAAAAAAAACCAAGACACGAAAGTATTGTGGTAATAGTCAATGACGTGCGTGGTTTATTGTTGATTTCGCGTCATATGGTGCCATGGAGACCGTTGGAATGTCCTCCTCATTCCTTCTTAGAGTGTCGAATCGAAGGTTTGGAATGGATAAACGTGATCGACAGCTTGGAAGGAAGTAATTATGTATTCTTGACAAATTCTCGGAGCCAGTGATAAACACACGTGATGGGAATGTATAACCCGGTTCAGGGAGAATCCTGGTGCTTGAGGACAGCCGTAATTCATTGATGACTCTTCCATTAAATCCCAGTGTTCCAGAATAGCAATAATGCCATTAGAGACCTGCCTCGAGAAGCTTTATGAGCTTTTCCTCTTCAGGGCCCTGCGCCTCGGCAATCTTCTGCTGGCCCTTGTACAGCTGAAAGGCTGGCACCGAATCAACACCAAGCTCCTGGGCCAGGTCGGGGACATGTTCGACATTCACGTTGACAAACAAGAAGCCTTTGAACTTGTCCAATTTGGAGGAACTGGTGTGTCGGGGTTAGTGAACTGAAATGAACCAAGATCCCGGCGACGTACTGGGCAAAGGCGGGAGCGATGGCTTTGGATTCCGCTGACTTTGTGCCGTAGAACTCGACGGCTACGACCTCATTGTTCTTGATGCGCTCCTTGAACTCGTCTTTACTATCGGGATGTCAGCACCATTTTGATAGTGACGGATGTTCGATGCCGGTCCCTAGAGGTAGACTCACGTGAAAACGTTGTGGACTCCCATGGTGTGAAGCAGGGATGTGGATGATAGAGGATGGAGGTTGCCAGGTAGTGTTGAATAGGCGCAAGGACGTGGGTACCGTCCACTCTCTTTTCGACCTGAGATGGTGGTGCTCAGGAATGGTGATCAGATCAAATCTACTCTCAAGGAATTCCCCATGTTTTGATGTTGCCTTCGGGGTTTCCTCGCGACTCCGCTCGGGTTGTTCGCTACTCCGCTCGTCTCGGCGTCATTTTGACGTCACTGAGGCTGAACTGTCTCGGATGAATTGGTGCTTTCGGCGGGACGAGGCTTCTCTAGGGCAAAATTCATTTGCTAGAATGGTATCTTCCCGCTGTGGTATCCCACTGTTACAGTCGTCAAGGTAGGATTGTCAATAACGTGGTTGTGATTGGATTGGGCCCTATTGACTTATAGATCGAGACACACGACTATAGACCATTGCCGAACACCGATCTTGGTCCGAGAGGTACGTCAACGCGGCATGTCAGGGTGAATAGCCGAGTCCATAACATCAGGACCAGGCAACTCGGATAGGAAACCGGGCACGTTGCAGGGTTCGCACGATCACACAAGCCAGACTCAAGCAACTGTTGGCTCCGCTTATCACGAGCGGAAACTACCAGTAACAGTTACACCCTTCTACGGCCGGAGGAACTCCTATTCTTCTTTGACCTCGCCCAAGTTTACACTACACTAACCGTAACATGAACCCTTCCCATAACACGCCAGAACTATCTCCTTTTATAAGCGCTCATCCGCTTTACCACTCATTATCACTGAACCTTCAACACCGCTTTAGTTTATCTCCCATGTCCCTGGCATCTTCAATGCCTACTAAAATCCTTCGTTCCCAGCATCTATTTCGGATACTTGCTATCTCTCGCCGGTTCAAGCTGCAGCACCTCCGTCCCCATCTGCGACCACTGCAAAAAGTCAAACCCCGGATCAATCGAAGGGTTCGCAAAGCCCTCCTCCCAAACCCTAGCATCCATCCCCGGGCTCGAGTTCCCGTCGTAAAACACCTCTCCCAATGCAGCATTATCCACCATGGGGAAACACACTGGTTCGCCGCCGACGTTGGTGATAGAGCTCCAGTCGTGCCCTGTAGGGGGCGTGTGTTCACCCACGCTATTTGTCGACTCGATCTGGAACATGTTGTGGTCGGTCATTGCAGGGGTGCCGAGTGCGTGGGGGGCCATGGTCGAGGAGAAGTCTATTGCTGCACGGTCTGAGAAGCCGAGGGTCATTGACTCGGGGACGGTGCTGAGTGACATGTTCCTGAGGAGATCGTAGCGGGAACTCAGGTGGCCGTTGCCTCGCTCGCTCATGCTCTGGAGGAGCTTGAGGCCTGCTCGCATGGCTACGGTGGTTGACGGCGTAGACGGGAATGCCACATATGCCATGACGAGGACGATGGTCGCGGATAGGACATGTTCGCCGTCCATGTACCCATATGTTGCTGTTGCAAGTCAGTGAGCTTTGACGTTGTCAAAAAGGAGCCCTGCGAAAACATACCGACCAAGTCTTTCTGCGCAGCGATTGACATCATGTTGATGACGTCCTTGGCTCCCCCGATGCAAATGTCGATTAATTTGACAGTCGACGACGAAAGCCCTTCCTTCCAATCCCGCTCCTTGCCCTGCGCGTACTCACCGTTTCGGATCCTTTGAAGGCGTTTCCGCACGACATGAAAGAGCAAGGGCCGTACTGTCATGTTGATGCACTGGTAATAATGAGCGTTTGTGCTGACGCTCTCTCGAGTAAACTCGATACGAGCTGGGTCGAAGCGCAGTTCATCGGGGAGGTTGCTATTCCAGTCTGAAAGAGTATGGATGATGCCCTGAACAGAAGCCATCAATGTTCTCCCCGTTCGCGGCGATGATTTCGCCGACCAGCAGTATATAGTCTCGTGGATGTCGCCCAGGATTCGGGAGAGTTGTGTGTAATGGCAGAGGACAGATGCTGGGCAGTAGAGCGGCTCTTCTGGTAGCCTGGATGGGAGGGCGACGCCGATTTCTGTATCTTGGATGGTGATGGGGTTGCCGGCTTTGACGGAGAGTATGCGGTCCAGGCTGTACACCGACCACCACACTCGTCTGCGGTGCTCTCTTGCGTTCTCGTCCAGTGTCTGATCCAGCGTCGTCCCTTCTGACATTGCAGTAGTATCTCCAGGGTTGACTTCTTGGTGCAGGCCGAGGGAAATGGCCATGCGCAAGGCCATGCCAACGTACAAGAACGCAGCATCCCTGCGGTTGAGATTCTGCATAAAGTAGCCCACGAGAGCAAAGATCTCAACGCAGGTGATGGATCCCTCTTCATGCACGTCCGGGAGCAAACTCAGAGCGGCAGTGAAATAGTCGAACCCGGGGGGACCTCTGCAGTCCACCCACTGGTTGACCGAGTAAAGCTGGCCGAACGCAAGAAGGATCAAGACCTTGGCGTGCGAGAGACATGCTTCTCTGTCTGTTAGATCGGGCGGTCCCCGGTATGACTGCGCGAGCAAGTCGAGCGTGTTTTGGGGCTCCGAGAAGGCGAAAATGGTGCCGATGTATGTATGCTGCGCCGCAAACAGACGTCGGGCTATGTCGTAAGGTGGTAGTCGGAGGTGAAGTCCTGCCGATCCCCGACGGGAGGGCAACGCGCCAGGGTCGTAAAAGTTGAGATTCACATCGAGACTCCCGTCCTCGTCTGTAAATCCCGACAGCTTGCCGACGCTCCTGAGAAAGTTGTCTGAAGAGCCGGGGCCTTTGAAACCTACGATACCAATAAGACTCCATTCCGGAGGATGAACGATAATTTGGTACTCACTTGACGAAGGTTTGTCGAGGCTTAGTTGTGTGAACGGCTCAAGGAATGCGTGCTCGTCGCCGAATTCCTCGTCAGTCTCGTCGCCAGGGCCGAAAGATTTGCTCTCCCTCGAGCGCCTGCGTTCATCAAGAGCATCTGCCCCCAGATTGTGTTAGTCGACGGATCGCGATCGCCAAGACACGGACACGGGGGGAGACCCACCTTCATAAGCCTTTGCTTTTGACTCAAGCTCCCTCAAGTAACTATGGGACTAGTCAATTGGTGCAGATTGGAGACGACGGTCCGAGCCAAGGTTTGTTTACGATTCACTGATTGTTATCTTTCTCGTCTCCTCGTACGAACAGGTCAGAGAGTTCTCGCGGCATCGAGAGCAAGTCGGCTTCTCCTTTGAGCAGTAAGACCGACGCTGCCGGCAGTTTCGGCACCTATACTGAGTGAGATACGGCTCCAAGGTGGAACTGGGTTCCAAACTTACGCAATCGGCCTCGAGCTCAGCGTCTCTGGTGATTGAGGTGTCATTGTCGGAGTCCCGCTTTCAGCTTGACAGAAAACCTTGCCCCCCCCAAAGTGGTCGTGTGACGTTCTGGATAGCTTCATTTATTTAACACGCATCAGATAGCATGACACTTCTGGGAAGTCAACTTGAAACATCCCCAAGGTTGGGCGAGAAAGCCTCGCGCTCGCCCAGCCAGGCAGCGTCTCGCTTCGTTAGGTTTCCTTCCAAGCGGTGGGTCTCCTAAGCGGCTGCCCATCTCCGTTAGCTTCAAAAGCTCAGACAAGACATGGCCCTCGTAGATCGAGGTGGTTCTCATTGGCCAAAGGCCCCCCGGTGTGACGGAGGTGACTGCTCAGGTAAAACCGCAGTTTGGCGTATGCAAAGATAGGTGAGTGATTTACCTGGCTGCGTCGAGAGGGATACAGCTCGATGACGAGTTCCCAACACGGTCGCGTGCATCTGACCTGAAGCGTTCTACTGCGATTTAACTGCTCCTTCGGGGAAACTCGACAGAGGAGCTGAGCTTTAAGAGACGGGGGTCCGGGGAATTAGAGCGGCGAATACCCCACCCCGGCCGTTGAAGGAGGCGGCCGGTCATGCCAGAGAGGAGCAAGGGCCCATCACTTGAATCCCTTACCCTACGTCATGTTACGTTTTTCCGTTTTCCAACGGAGTCGATAGCTTCGAGAATGGGAATGTTGATGCTGCTGAGAAGAAATCGCTTCGATGACGCTCACCATTAAGCAAGACAAGACATTCTTTCGTCGACAGCTGAGGAGTGTCCTCCACTTCCAGCTGATGACAGTTGTCGTGCAGGCAGAACCCCTGAACATGTTCGTGCTTTGACGATTGCTCACCTGTCGGACCGGGAGATCAGATCAGCATTCCATCGCATCTCAGGGCCCAGGGAACATCAGAAGGACGGCTCGCACAAGCATGTCCTAACGACCAGCCATCAACGAGGCGCAGTCCGCAGCTGAAGGGCGCCAAGCTAACACGGACATCCGTCTCCGCCCAGTAGCGTGGATGCCAAACCCTGCCAGAGGCTGTCACCTCGAAGCTTAAAAACGCGGCCCATCATCATAGTTTCACGATCGTTCTGCTGGTTCCGAGTGCTTGAATGTGAAGGGCAAGCCATGTGCAAACTCCCCGTCAGTCATTGGGTCTGTCAAAAGCCACAACTGTAATCGTCCCCTGGAGGATTCTAGAAGTCGGCGGTTTCCTCATGTTGATGGGCAAAAAGACGACTTCACCCGGAGACCCACTCCGATATTGAGTTTCTGTGGCGTTCTTGCTGGTGGAATGATTCTCCTCGGTCTAGAACATGGCGTTGGGCTTCCATTTCTGTTCCATGTCGGCAGTTGGGCAGATGGCTGGAGGGCAGATTGCCCAGGGTATCGGCACTGTCGGCAGATTGCGGAGTCGCGGGCAATCTTGTATCCCGATACGGATTGCGTTACGACCTAGTTCGGGGAGCCGTCAAGCTTGGGGAGGGTCGCTTAGAAGTGTGGCGTTAGGATAAGCGCGTATTGCCAGCCTGCTGACCGACGCAAGGATAGTAATAAGAGTCAAGATAAACAGCACGGCCCCATCCTTTCCAGACGCTCTAAGCAACGACTCTTCCATCCTTCCAAGCATTCCAAGACCACGGAGCTTCCCGAAACCAGGCCCTGGATGGTCATTGGAGCTCATGCCGACACTGGTCTCGTTAACCCTTGCTGTTCAAGCTGGCGCGGTTCAAATCCGGAGAGTAACGCCTCCTCTTCAACCTCAGCTCCCTTTCATTCTGGTCATGCCGCGCCAGCCGACAATATTCACATGACACAGAGAGATCCCATTGACTCAGGATGTTCGAAGGAGCGTACTAATTACTAGCACAACACATGCCAACGGATCACCTTCGGATTGGTTATCACGTCCGCTCTCTCGTCCATTCGACTCGGGGCCCGGCCCCGACATGTTACCACAGGTTCTCACGACTTGCATTTGATTCCATCTATAGTCTTCACTATCTGTCACCGCCTTTTGCCCTATTTGACCTCACTCTTCCACCTATCGAAAGAGCTTTGCTGATGCTATACCAGAGGTTTCCCCTCCGCCAAAGCTGGACAGAAGTCTTCTACGCTCTGGCGGAGTCATGGTCCAACGTCCTATCATTTGTGTTGCCGGCTCCGGATTCCCCGTGGCTTAAGAAGGTGTCGGAAACGCAACAGACCACCACTCTGAGACATCAACTTCTCAAGTAGCAGGACTCAGCTAGCCACGCCTAAGACTCAAACCCAAACGTCAACCCAGGCAGGACCTCAACACTACGAGGACTCTCCCCGTTTCCAGCCAAGGTAATGGCGATGTGCCGCTGCTGGTCTCGGCTCGCGGTGAGGGAAACCTGGTGCTTGCCCTGAGTCGAGCCTGAATGCACAGCAAAGGGCCAGGCTCCAGTTTCTGAACCTGGTCCATGAATCCCATCGTAGACTTTGGCGGTAGCAGCCACTTCCTGTTCGGGTACAGAGACGGAGACTTGTGACACTCCCAGCGCTCCAGAAGGATGCTTCGTGTAAGACGGACTGCTTCCCTCTCCTTGATACGGCACCCTCAGATGTCTCGGGGTCCTATCAAGACACCAAAAGGGAGCCGTTCCAGGCGGAAGAGGCTTGCCAGACGATTCCTCAGCCGAGGCGACAGCCCACTTCAGCTCAACTCCATCCGGCCGGATACGTCCCCCCGCAACAGGATCTCGATATGCGACCCCGTCACTGGCCTCCTTGACCTGCTTCTGGATCACGGTAAAGTCCTTCTTATCCGGGAGAGTGTGCGCCCAGTCAATGATGGCGCCCTCTTCCAGCTCTCCCCACCGATGACCCTTTCGCCTCTCCGGATCAAGGCCCTCTTGGAACGCGATGAGCTCGATGTAGACTCCGTCGGGGAAGATGATGAGTTTGTTGAGCGTGCGGCCATCAGCATGGGTGCCTCCATCAATGACGGTGAGGGTTTCCTCCAGACGCTTTGGGAGTTGCTGGAGCGTCTGGTAGGACACCAGGATGACGATGTGGTCCAAAATTGGTCGAACGTGGTCGCTCATGGTGGCAGTGAGAGATAAAGGTAAGTCTTGAGGATAACGAAGGTGACGAGGAGATGGTAAATAAAAGCACGCAAACGGAATGCTCCAGTTGTCGCTATTTAAAAGTCAATTGCGTGATCGGCCAGATTAGTCATTGCGGCACATACGATGCTGCCATTCCTTCTCGAAAAATGGATCAAAACAACATCGTCATCGTTTCAGTCGGGACTCCAAGAGACGGGTAGATAAGAATGCATCGATAACGGCCTCTCGCTCGGAACCTCGGGAGCAGGCAATTGGTGCATCCAGCATTGACTCGTCTCGAGTTCCATCACACGTGCGCATGGCTCGACCAGCCCTACGCCTCTAACAAAGCCAATAAAAGCCGCTATCCCCTGTGAAACCATGATGAAGACGCCCAGAACAACTAATTAATCAGCCTTGTCTCGAGAACAAGCATTGGCCAGGCGCCTCGTATTGCGCGTTCCACGGTTTCGACCGAGGCTTGGCTCTCCACGTCCTCCAACCTCGTTATCGGATCCCCCTCTAATTGGCCACCCCCCTCTAAACTCTCTGCCCACGACTCGTTGGCGTCTCAACGAGGCGCAGCCCCTTTGCGTCACCGCTTGCGGCTCAACAGGGAAGCAATTTTAGACTTGTCGATTCAAGCAATTTTAAGATTATGCCAGAAGAGATATCAACTCCACAAGGCCGTCGCCCATCAGCCAACTTCCCCTTGATGCCTCAGTCTTGGGGGTGAGATAACTCTTAACCCAACCCTAAAGCCAAAAAGTCGGGCTGGAATTTGGCCCGCCGACCTCACTTTCCTCCGATCATGAAGAAGCTTGGGTACCGGAAATCACGGACTGGATGTCTCCAGTGCAAGAAAAGACGGGTCAAGGTGCGCTAGAGCCCTTGTTCGATAGGCGGGGGTTCTAACTGGCCTTCTAGTGCGATGAACAGCGGCCTTGCTCCGCGTGTGTGAGGCACTCTGTGCCCTGCAGCCTGGGAGGCTCGCCCCTGAATGGAGATCAGCAGCCGTCGCCGGAGGGCCTGCTGCAGGTTCGCAGTTCATCCGTTGGGGCTTCGAGAGCTGGCAGGGTGTGTAGTGTAGCCTGGAACTTGTTGTGTTGACAGCTGACCTCTTGCAGAACTCGCCTTGTGGGTTCGCTTCGAGTTGCGAAGCCAACTCACCGGCACTATCTTCCACGTCTGGAAGCACACCTATCGGCGTCCCCGGACAACCAGCCGATGTAACCCCGCAGAGAGAAGATCCGTTTGCCTACTTCTCAAAGCTATTCACGGATATGAAATTCACAAAGACCAGCCAATGGTTCTCTGACATGGAGCTCATGCATCACTACACTGCTGTGTCATATCGCTCTCTGACACCTGACCTGGTCGCGCAAGAATCCCTACAGTACGACGTCCCGCGTCTGGCCCTCTCCAACGCCTGCCTCCTGCATCAGATCCTCGCATTTTCAGGATATCACCTTGCGTACCTCGTTCAAGAGAACCGCCACGCATACCTCATCCAGGCATCTCAGCATCAAAACATAGCGATAGACGGCTTGCGGGCTGCCATCTCAGAGCCGCTGACATCGGAGAATTGTCACTCTTTATATGCAGCCTCCATCCTTCTGACAGTCAGCGCCTTTTCAATCCTTCCCAGCTACGACAGATACCAAACCTCGCTGGACCCCCTCGAAAGCATCGTCGACATCTTCTTCCTCATCAAGGGCATGAGCTTTATCCGCGAGGCGTCCGACAGGGACATCAAAACTGGCCCTTTAGCAAGGATGTTCAACAAAGGGCGTCGAGAACAGCAATTCGTGGCCAGGGATACGAGGCTAGACCTGCTTCAACCTCAGCTAGAGGCCCTTCAATCCTCGCTGGCAAATGTGGTGAGCGATGCCACCAGCAGCATCATCAGCGCGGCGATATCGGCTCTCAGCGAGTGCATCAGCAAGGTCTCGTACACCACGATTGTCGAGGTCTCGGTTGCGCTCCGGGCGGCGTTTCTGTGGCCCATCCTCCTGCCGACCGCGTATGTTGCGCTGCTGCGCCAGCGCGATCCCGTGGCGATGGTGGTTCTGGCGTACTACTGCACTATTCTGCGGCTGGCGGAGTCTGATTGCTGGGTTATGAATCACTGGGCGGATGCGTTGATTGAGTGCTTGTGGAATGGGTTATCGGGAGGGCCCTACGAGGAGTTGATTCTGTGGCCGGTTGAAAGCTTGAGGGTCAATGCGATATGATCTTATAGAGTGTAGACAATGGATCGTAGATTGTTTAATATTAAGAAGATACTACTCGGGGTCTTATCTCAGTAATCTAATATTGGGAACATCTCTTGTCCTTATCGACTGATGATTCCAATTTCCGTCTGTTCACGGGGTGTCAGGCTGTCCAGATGCATATATCTGCCTTAAGAAACGGAAGCGTAGCATAGTCAAATATTGTTAGAATCATATATATCCGTCCATCGTGGCACCGCCTCAAGCTAGGAAGAGTTATGAAATTTGCCACATAGATAGGCGCTCTTCATAAATCTCACTAGCTGAAGCCACAGACATATCTATACGAGCAGCTGAAATGTCGAATTCACTTCACATGAAAATTTAAACCTTTCCCTCGGTGTTGTTGGTTCGGACTCGAGTAATCATCGGCCCAACCATGACGAGTTTTCAATTCTGTGATGCTTCGGTGATTCCCTGTTTTGATGTTGGATCAAGATCCCTGACGCCTAAGCTAGAGCAGCTCCCACTATGGTGCTCCTCATTGAACCACATTCATTCATGACGTACTTGTGTTCCTCTTCATCCAACAAGTCACGCCATACTCGAGCCCAAGGTTCAGACCCCGCCTTGATGCCAATTGCACTCTCACCTGGTCCTCTCCGAGAGTGAACCTCCGCTTCATCCGCAGTGACGAGTAGCCACACACTTCAAGGCCCTGGTAATTCGAGTTCTAATAAACAGGGATTTCCCACCACCCGCAAGAGTTTCTATTCGTGGTTTAGTCTAATTTCAAGGACCGTGGTGGCAATGGTGATCATTACCCTCTCCTCCGCACGTGTCAACACCTTGCCTCGGCACTTTGAACTCCAACCCCCCCCTCCGGCAACGATCACGTCAACCATAATCATAATTAGCCGCCCAATTTGCGGAGTTCTCTAATAAATCTCGAAAGCTACAAAACTAGTTTTTGCCAAAAATCGGGGGTGTCTAGAAGGGAAATTAGGTGTTTCTCATCGCATTGCTCATGACCTGTCAAGTTCATTCCTGACGCTCCTATACCCTCAGCTTCCTCAACGAAGAGTACGTCCGGATGGCCTTTGCGAAGCTGTCGTCAATTGGCTTGACCAGGGCCTCGGCATTCTCCTTCAGCTCCACGGGGACCTTGTCGATGACTGCGGTTGAAAAGTCCTCTGTCGCATCCCTCTCCAGCTCCAAGTTGAGCAGGATGACCGGGCTGAGGAGCAGGCGGTCAAAGTCGGGCTTGGCGCGGATGACCGTCTCGAGGGTCGAGTTGACGTCGCCGCTCAGCTTGGCCGTTGCCTGGGCGACCTGGATGGTCTCGTCGAACGAGAGAGGCAGCGACTTGCGGGCGACCTTGGTGCCCTTGTGGATCTCTGCGAGGAGGGCGGTGGACTTTGCGATGATGGGGAGAGTGCCGATGAGGGTGCGGGGCCAGTCGGCGATGGTCTTGTTGAGGGCCAGTGTCGCGTTGCCGATTTCATTGATGGCGGCTGTGATGGTGGCTCCCGAGGCGAGGGCTGTGCCCGCGAGGGCGATGATGGGGAGGATGCTGATGCGCATGATGGGAGGTTTTGGTGTTAACGAGATTAACTGCAAGAGCTTGACAACCTGTCCAGAACATTCCTCTTTTTTTGAGCTTTATTCCCATCATCTTATACTCCCTTGCCATCTTCTTCACGTGCATCTCCGAAGTGCAACCTCGTAAAGTCACAATGTCGTCCCCGCATCTATCCTCAATCAGGAACTCAACCCCGAGCTGGCAACAACCAACTTCACCCAGTCCTCCGTCCCCATGGGGAAGTTCTCTCGGACTCTCCCCGGCATTTCCCAGTTCTCTGCTGTGGATGGCCAATCTTGGCTTTTCACTTCCTTGTTGTTGAGCGGGATGATCGCCAATTCCGGGGTGGGAAGCGGCAAGGGTTGCGGCACGTCTGGGCCGCGGCTCGCAAGCTCTGGCCCTCTGGGGACAGGTGCATGTGGAATTGGCTGGGATGTGAGATTAAATCACTCTCACATTCGCTCTCATGGAGGGTTGTGGTGATGCATTGGCATAACTCGAGGTGGCGGATTATGCTCGATGGGATGACGCTTGGCACTATTCCACGTGTGCGCGAACCTAACCCAGCTGCAAGGGGTTCTTGGTGCCAAGGGCAGATCGAATCTTACCCGTAAGACTGAAGATTGTTTGTCCGATCGGCCAAGAACAAGGCTGTGAGCCTCGGGCTCATCTTGGCAAGAAGTGAGCCTTGCATAATCTTCCAAATTGCTTTCCATCCCACCTTGGTCACCAACGTCTCTTGCTCCAGCAGATCACCCTACCATGCCATCACGATGAGGAGATCATCTCTATTTGATACAAGCTACACGACGCTAGCCAACATTAGCACTCAACAATCCAAGGTCGTGGACACCCACACATCGAGTACCTTGCCTCAGATGTCATGATATCGCCATTTTGTTGGCCTCCCTTCCGAATACACAATGGATGCATCATATCCTACCAATGATCATCTCCCTTGGGACTATGCCCGCAAGACCATTTGGGTGTGTTCTTGGCTTGATATCCGTGGTGGCCGTCTTCCGATTAGTCAGCGTCACAGCATCAGTGAGAGAACAGAGTTGCACCACATTCACTCTCAACTCTGCGTCTCGTAGTGTCGCGCCCCCCTTCGTGATGAAAGAAGAAGAAAGAGAGAGAAGATGCCCAGAGGGTTAGAAGGAACAATTTCGTTCCAGAGAGAGGCACTTGCCGGCTCTAAACATACGCGCGACGCAAAGCTCAGAGGCGAATCCAACTTTAGATGATCATTAAACTCGAGGGCGTAGCAGCAGCCAGCTCTGATTTTCCAGGCCGGAGCGAGGACAAACTTGCTTCTAAAGCTGCACCTCCCGCACTTGCAGGACTCGAAGGGGACGGGGCAGTACTGGACCATGGGGGCCAGTGACCCCCTCAAGACGGCGACATCGACTCTGCATCCGAGGCTAAGACTACGGGCTCGACAGCATCCATCAACTCAAGCACCCATCAACTCGAGCACGATAGATTATCGAGCAATCCACGGAGGACGTTATCATTCTGGTAGAGGAAATGGCGGCCGAAAGCCTGGCTCCCCACCAGCAAGACTGCAACTGAGTGATGTTTTCATTTGCTTGCACTCCGTCTAGCGACGAGTAGAATGAGTGAATAGATATCAAGCAGGGCTTCCTGAGTTCTGGACCCTACGCAGCCACTTACCTAGCACAGCTACCATCTGCTGATGCTGATTCTCGCCCGGCAGCTGTTTCTTCTCCAACTAGGGAGAACGTCAAGGTTTGTTCTGAAGGTACGCGTTGGGAATGAAGCCAACTGTAATGTGCTCCCGCACTCGGTATGGAACTGGGACGGGTGCTTGCATTCTACCGCGGAGGGTAACTGATTTCTATTGCTGGCTCCCTCCGTGCAGGAATCTGGGTCATGTATACATCACATCCGCCAACGAGATGATAACGTGCCAACCTGAGCCTGGGGACTTTGCACACGAATATCCCAACGCCGAGGTGGCCGGCACGGATATCTCTCTCATCCAGCCTAACAGGATCCTTCCCGATGCCAAAGTTGTGAGTGTCTCGACTCGTTCCAAACATCGATGGTGCTGGCGGTTCCAACTAAAATCGAGAACTGCGCAAACAATGACTTTTAACGATCACTCGATCGACTACTTGCACACATGCCACCTCATCGGGAGGATCAAGGGCCGAACCAACTAAATGCACGAGCAGTCGAGGACTTCCTTGTCTGCAAACTGCAGACTATGTGTCGAGCCACGAGAGCCAGCCCAGCACGAAGGGCGATAGCGAAGGTTGAGGAAATGCTCAGAGTGCATGGACTTGGGATTGGCACCATCAGCAAGCAACTTGACAACCACGATAGCTCTGATAACATTGTTCTTCCGACGCGTCTTGGGTCAATGGGGATCCTCAAGGACGCTGGACTCCAGTTTGCCCGGTGGTTAACGATCCCGCACGAGACCCTGGCGCGATGGCTCCAGAGGAGGCGGGATTGAGTCAAGGGACTTTAACGGTAGACGCGTTCATAGCCCTGATCGACTGTTGGCTGCGATCTCGCTCTCTATAAAACCCAGTTAGTGATTGATCAAGAACAAGGGGACTCTGAACTCGTGCGGATTTTCGCAGGTAACTCTGGAGTAGGACGTTGAGGGCTGTGTTCTCGGGTGTTGCGCAGCTCGCTCGCAGATGGTTCACGGAGTGTCTACTAAGCCCAACTTCGGCATGGGCTAGGGCTGACAAGGCATCAGCCGTGCTAACGTCTTCGGGGTGTATGTGGTTGGAAGCATGAATGAGGGCCCTGTTGGGAGATAAGAAGCTGCTTATGGAGGGCTCAACTGGGCATGACAGCTCCGTTTTGGGCCTTAATTGTCGAGTCACTTTCGGAGGGTGGCATTGCAGGACATGGGCGACAGGAGGTGAAGACAAGATTGGTCAGGTAACGAGGAACGAGCCGAGGAATACGGCCGAGGGAATTCTCTAGTCACTATGGTTTTGCCTGAGAGGTTTATAGTGAATCGCTTCTCTTGGCGCCACGCTCTGTGTCTGGCAACTCTTTCTTGAGTTGCCTGAACCCGCATCAACTACACCATGAATTCAGTGATTCCCATCTCTTGGTGCGTTGTTCAACGGCCCGAGACTCTGGTAATCCGGGCGCGAGCCGTGTGTGGTCGGGCAGGATGTCAAATAGGGCGGGCTCCACTGGACCGACCAAAGGTCCATCGGGCGTTTGCCTCCTGTGGGATCCAGAGCTGCAGTCCAAACACTGCTCTAATTGCGATAATATCTGACGGATATACCACGTTTGTCTCCTTGCGGGACGTCCCTCGGTCAGCAGCCCTCCCCTTCGCCAATCGGAATCAAAAGTCCTAGAGACCAGGGCATTCGGACCAGGTCCAGCATCCTCATGGAAATCTGACCAGTGGTTTTTTTCCTCAAGGGCCACTGCACATTCACCCCTTGCTCCTTTGTCATCCACTCCAGTTCGTGTCCAAAAATCCTCGTGAGGCAAGGCGACAGCATTCGGCGAGATTAGACGCCCCCATCGAGAACGTCTGACTTGCATTGGGGACTCTGGCCCGATCGTGACAGTGGTGAACCGGGGGCCGCTGTGGAGAAGGCTACCACCACCCATTCAACCGAGATAATCAAATGCATCGGCTGCAGGGTGACCTCGGCTTGTCTAGCCGGGTTGAGGATTGTGGCTGCACTGGTGGCTGCGGCTGAGGAAGTTGGCATTTTGCTCAGAGATTGTCTTGAGACCAGAGGTTGCCCGATAATTAAGTTGCGTTTACTATGTAGCCTCTTGATGCTTAATTTTGGATAAACAAGCGGCTATTTTTGTAAAGGATGGCAACTCGACAGGCCGTATTCTCAACCTATCACGATGATTCTGTTCTTAGATACGAGCACGTCACAAGGCGACCTCCACCCTCAGCTTGCAGCCTTCAGCCCTGTCAGCTTACTTCGTATCGTTTTGAGCGATGCATCTACGGTGCGCCATGTCTCAATGCCGAGGAATCTGCGGGAATTACAAAGTGACAAAGGCGTTTGTACCTCCAGAGATGAGATGCACTTTGTGGGTGATCGCGTGATGTCCGGCCAAGCCTCCATCCACCTCGCAATCCGTGGTGAGAGAGCAGCCAGCCACGAGAGCGCTAAAAAAAAGAAGGCTATCAATCACCAAAAGAAACCATCAAAACATCAAACCACCGAAGGGAAGCCATCAATCACCGAAAGAAAGGCTATTGAATCTGATAAAAAACTATTGAGTTATCCGAACCGGCCCTGCCAAGGCCCAGGCGCATGCTCGCGTGGGTTTGTGGCTGCTGGCTCCTATTTTCTTGGCTAGCGGCGCACTGTCCACTGGATCTGACGATGAAGCAGCGGGTTTGTTTGATGAAACCTTTTTCGTAGCCAAGAAATTCACTCGACGCAATGCGCTTTGGAACATTATTTGTACCGGCCAAGAGTTGTAAATAGATCAACTGCGCCACCTACAGGCAAATCTTTCGACTTGGTTCATGGACAGAGGATACGAAAACAGGGCACAATATTCGCCTTTGGGATGCTGATGGCCTCTCGTCCAGGGTAGCAGCCTCCAAATGACGAGACGCCGCCCGAGTCCTGGACTGCCAGTCGATCGATCGAGCTCCAACTTGGCCCGAGGCTGGCAGCGGATTGATCAGCAACCAGTCAGAAAGCGGGATTGTCTGATCTGCAATTACTGTGACATCCCAAGCGCATCCAAGTGGGCCGCTAGTTTCAGGACGAAAAAAAGGAGAAGGGGGACAGGGGGTGCAGGGAAAGAGGAAGGGTGTCGAATGGCCCCCAAGTCTGGATGGATGAAAGGGGGATCTTGTCAAATCGAAACCAGTGGAAAGGTATTTTCCCGCGCGAGACGTTGCGCCTTGAGTGGTGAGTTGGGCTGCATTAAGCATTTGACGGTTCCATCTCGTCATTTCACCAGCGCGCCAAGCGAAGGGTGGGTGTCACCGTGTCATGCCAGGGGTCTCTGCCTTGCTTGGTGGGCTTGGTGTGCCTTGCTTCCTTTTTTCAACGGGCTCCATTCCAAAGCACTGGGCGGTCCTCCCAACCTGAATTCTGACGATGCTTTTCCGGCATCATGCCCCATCGAGACTAGACCTTCTGTAACCTTAAACACTTCAAGCTTTTTTTTCTTCCCATCTTTGACGCTCCCGAGGTTTCCCTCTCTTGCTTGGCAGGACCCCCCGCAGGCACAGCCGGATACTGGCCGATGACCGAGCCACCCCTCGGATGGTGATAGCAGGAGTGTGAGATGGACCGAAAAGAAACCCATCTTTCGAGTGGCAAAGTTCCCGTGGAATTCCATCAATGTGACAATCCTCCTCCCTTTCAATTCCTTCGCGCCACGCTCATCCCGCGATTTCCCAGCCGGCATTCTGTGGCTGCAGGCTATTGAGGAGTTAGGGCGTCCAGTCCAAGGCACATTTCCAGCTGCAGTGGGTACAAGGGTGCCATTGGAGCATCGACAGACAGAGGAGGCGTTCGCTAGACTTGGCGAGCTGATCCACCGTTACCTCTGCCCACGTCCCAAGTCTCCATCTGGCACACTTGGCATTCATTTGGAACCCCCCCCGCATTCTATAACTGAGCCACGAGAGTGCTTACTCTGCGGGAGGATAAGGGTCTGAAAGAGAGGGTGCTCACGCGAGGAGGCTGTTCGAGCAAACCCCTAATCCGTTTTTCTTACGGAGTACCTCCGGCCAGAGCACATACTGTACCCGATGACCTGATAGCCGCTCTCGTGTCGATCTGACCTGAAAGGGTCTCCACAAGAAATTCTTCCGCTTCCCAAAGCCATGCAATCAATCCTGCTCATTCTGTGGGACCTCCCTCCCTCCGAGGGTCATCCTAATTCCCACTGCCGATCAGGGGGTGCATCAGGATGGCGTTACGCGTTGCATTCTATATGAGGAAGCAAGTTTCAATTGTCTTGTTTTCAAGACCCCGATCGCTCTCGCTCTGTCCATGCCGAAGGTCCTTTCTTCTTCCCTTGAACAACCAACTGTTCACACTCGCTTCTCCCAGACACGGCGGTGAGAAGCGAAAACGGCGTCGACACCTGGAATCCCAAGACCACGGGCGACTCCCATTTTTCCCCCTTCCGAATGCGACCGTTGTAAAGATCCTCGGTTTTTTACCCTCCCACTCTCTTCCCAGAGATCCCGTCACTCCTTTTGCTGCCCTTTTCGGCGCACATTCATTCGACTCTTGGGGTGGGAGGTTTTTAATAATAATTAACGACAACCCACACACACACACACTCTCTTAACAACATCATCACCCAGCCATGATCGCCCTCGCCCAGTCCCCGGGCACGACCCGGGTCCTCGCCCTCTGCCTGACGCTGGTCGTCCTCATGGGCATCACCATCAACCAACTCAACCTCAGCGATGACCCGTACCGCTGCAAGGCCCTGCTGCAGGATGGCAGCTGGCTCAACGCCCCCGACACGAATGGGAGCAGGGCGCCCTTTACAAATTGGCAGCCCCAGGGGTGCATGATGCACCAGTACAAGAAGGACGACATCGTCGACTGCATGGAGGGTCGACACATGTTCTTCTACGGTGATTCCACGACTCGACAGATCTTTTATGGCATGGCTCGTCTGGTAAGTTGTTTTGTCGTCTCTTTTGATCCGGTCGGGAATAAGAAAACGAGGGGATCGTCGCATTGAAGGATGGCAGTGGGGGGCGTTGGTTGGTTCATGGGCTCGGCATTCGGAGCTTGGCGCTGCAGATGAATCCTAAACGAACCAACACATCTTTAATCCATGCTTTGCTGATATCGGACGCTTACCTTTTACAGCTCGACGAGGAAAAGGCCAACGAGGCCAGGGAGACCAGCAACAAGCATGGCTTCCACGACATGGAATTCGGCGGCGTCCGCCTCCTGCAGGTCTGGGATCCCCTCATGAAGCCCGGCGAGGGCAGCGACATGGTCCAGCAGCAGCTCGAGCTGTACCGCGCCGAGAAGCTCGACCCGGTCCCCATCGAAGACCAGAAGGGCCCTGCTTTTGTCTTCATGGGCGTGGGCATCTGGTTCGCCGCCCGCTTCGAGGAGGGCGTCTCCCTCGACAAGTTCAAGACCATGTTTGCCAACGTGTCCGACTTTGTACACAACGACGAGTTCGCGCCCTTTGGTACCCGGCCCATGGACCCCCGTGACGGCGTCGGCTCCGAAATGTTCCTTGCGCCCCCCGTCCCTCCCTTTTACGACGAGATGCCCGACTACCGCAAGACGGGCATCGCTTCCAACCCCGGCGAGATCGAGGCCATTGACGAGTTCCTTGCGACGGTGGAGGAGCGGTCGGGCATCAACATGCTGTGGTCGTATCCTGCCCTGTCGCGCGACCAGATGGGTGTCATGGAGGATCTCGAGAACGGCTTCCACGTCATCGACTCGGTCTCCGAGATCAAGGCCCAGATCCTGCTCAACCTGCGGTGCAACGCCAAGCTCGACATCCAGAAGCGATACCCCTACGACCGCACCTGCTGCACCGACTACGGCCAGAGGTCCTTCATCCAGCTTGTGGTACTCGGCCTCGGCTTCCTATACGTTGGCGCGGCTAGCATCGCCGAGATCATGGCTCTCAGCAGGCAGTCTTCTGTCCCGTCCGTGTTCAACGCAGACGTCACGACCTTCATCACCGGTCTGTTGGCGTGCTACTGGGCTGACCGCACGCAGTCGTTTGCCAAGGGATCCAAGGAGTACGTCTCGTTCGACTTTTTGCTTCTCACTGCACTTTGCTTCATCGCTGGCTTTGTCTGGCTTGCCAAGTCCAAGGCTCCGCCTCCCAGGCCCGGATCCCAGGCCGCTGCCGCCCCGACCGTCGACGACATGAAGCCGCTGTCGCGTGACCAGACCGACGAGTGGAAGGGCTGGATGCAGGCCATCATCCTGGTGTATCACTGGACCGGTGCCTCTCGGGACCTCAACATCTATGTCGGGGTGCGACTCCTCGTTGCCGCGTACCTCTTCCAGACTGGCTATGGACACGCCGTCTTTTTCAGCGTCAAGAAGGACTTTTCCTTCAAACGCGTCGCTGCTGTGCTCTTGAGACTCAACCTCCTTAGCTGTGCCCTCCCCTTCGTCATGAACACGGACTACATGTTCTACTACTTTGCTCCTCTCGTCAGCTTCTGGTTCCTCATCATCTACGCCCTCTTCGCCATCGGCCAAAAGTACAACGACAACACCTACGCTCTGCTCGTCAAGATCGCCATCTCGGCCGTCATCTGCCCCGGCGTCATGCTCTGGACGCCCGTCCTGGAGTGGGTCTTTTCCGCCCTCAGCCTCGTATTCCGCATCGACTGGGATCTCCACGAGTGGCAGTTCCGCCTCGGCCTGGATGGCTTCATCGTCTACGTCGGCATCCTCATGGGCATCGCCTCCGTCCGGACCAAGGTCTACAACCAGATCCTCACCAAGTCGTACGGCCTCGCTGGTATCGCTGGAATCCTCTCTATTCCGGCCTACTGGTGGGTTGCCGTGAGCAGCGCCGAGAAGAAGCAGGACTACACGAGCCTGCACCCGATCTTCTCCTTCCTTCCCATCATTGGCTTCATCGCCGCTCGTAACATGTCGGCATTCGCTCGGACCTGGTACTCCCGCTCGTTTGCCTGGCTGGGACGGTGCTCCCTCGAGACGTTCACTCTTCAGTTCCACATCCTTCTGGCGGCGGACACGAGGGGCCTGCTCCTTCTCGACATCTTCAAGGGAGACGGTAGCCTCCTCGGCGATAGGTGGAGGGCCCTTGTCGTCATCGTGCCCGTCTTCCTGTACATTAGCTCCCGCGTGGCGGATGCGACAGGCGGCATGGTGAAGCTCCTGACGGTGGACTGGGGCTCCAGTCCCCAGCAAGCTGATGAGCTCGATGTCGAGGCCAAGGCCGACGCAGAGCCTCTGATGGGCAGCAACTCCTGGTACAGAAACATGAGCCTTGAGCCTCTCACGCGACACATTCCCTCCAAGACTGCATGGATCAACAACATCAAGCTCCGCATGGCGGCTCTGCTTGCCCTCCTTTGGGCATTGAACTTGGTACGTTGACGACGAAGCCCTACACAAGAACGTTTGCTAACATCGTCGGTAGTTTTATTAAACAACGAACACAAGGCGTTTGGAGTACGGGGGGCGTAACATTATTGACCCAAGAAGGTCGACCATCAGGGTTCCGGGACATGGATAAATTCTTTTGCCACTAGATTGGCCCATTGATTCGCATCACAAATGATGACACAAGCAAGCTGGGTTTTGAGACCCAGACTCGATGACACGAGACCTAGATTTCCTTTTTAGCAAACACCTTTCGCTTCAAGGTTGAGGCGGGAGAGCGTTGACAATCTTAGCAATATAGCTAAAAGACTTTTCTATGATGACTGTTTATCGCCCTTGAGTGTTGATTGTATCTGGCGAACCTTTTGTGTAGTGATTATGGATTGCGCTGACCCAGCGTTTGAGGAAAAGACTTCACCAGAACTGGGATCCAGAAGGACAACAATGGATGAGTGCGTAGGCTGAGGAGTTGTATTCTGATGTTATGCGACGAAATGATCAAGAATACTCCAGTTACCTAGGAACGGAGACACCTTCGGCTTCATGAACTGCAGGTTTGACGCTGGCAAATGTTCAGTTTTTCATACCATGTATCCTGTATCAGGGCACAACAAAGCTATATCCCCCAAAAAGCCGATTAGGTTTTCCATTTCATTAATATATTATTGTGCAACATCTTGAATAATCCATGCTGTTGAAGATTGGCTTGATCCTGCTGTTGAGTCGGTCGTCACCGTCAACGAGGCTAAAGTCGCCTTTATCGCATGACAAGTTATCATCGCTCTCGTATAAAACTTCCTCTCTGGGCATGAATTTGATAATAGTTTCTCCGATGCCTTCTACGTCAGTCATCTGTTCCCCCGCAGAAGCCGACCCTGAACGGAGAGGAGGTAAACGTTAGCCACCTATCACCGAGTTTGACTGCTCAGGGAAACAAACTCAATTAATCAAGCTCGTCATTCTGACTGGTCGTCGTACCCCCTCACCACTCAAGCCTGCTTCCAACCTTGAGGAGCTCACTTGGCAGCACGCCAATGACGTTGACATGATGAGAGCCATCTGTCAGCGATACATATTACACCCGAGCCAACCCTCATTTTTCTCTCGACCTCAAAGCTCAACCATCATATTGAACCTCACCTTAAACATAAACCAAGTTCCTACATATACTGAAACATCAACATGGCGCACCAGGGCAGGCGATCGAGCGTCGGCTACCGCTCCACCTACGAGACTGGCGACCAGCAGCGATACAGCGCATCCGAGGTTGCCGAGATGGGGCACATGCATGGCATCAACACTGCTGGATACAGTATGCTGTTGTTGTTGAGGGTCGAGCAGTGGCTGACAAGTCGACAGTGGACAAGAACAAGATAGTGAACCAGCTCCACGACGAAGATGTGCGTTTCCCCGAAGGCTAATTATACGAGATGCTGACGTGCCTTGGATATAGATACAATCAAGAATCAATGATCGAATCAAGAACGACCCTGGCTTCTCGGTACGCCCCGGCGACGATGTGCTATGACGTTTGGTTCGCTAATAAAGACGTCAACAGGCCATCCTGCACGGCAACAAACCCTCGAAAGGCGCCAAGATAGACGCGAGCATCGCGGCAGAAGAGGCCGAGCTGCTCCAAAAGATGAAGAACAGAAGAGAAAGCATGTCTGGTAGAAAGTAAGACGGGAGCGACCGCAGCGAGAGATCACTGAGGAGGAACAAGAGGTGCGGACATGGTAAGAGTGGGAATAATGCTCGTGAGTGAGAATGAATCATGACAAGGGCGGCTGCCGCACTTAGTTTGGAAATCCATCAAATCTTTCAGCACCTACGACATTGGCTTTGCGAGATAATGTGATGACTCGGGTGCCGCTTGATATCTGTGGAGGGGGAAATGCGTACTGCTTCCGGCCTGGACGAGAAAGAGAGGTGACTTGATACAACTTTGGATTTCGTTGCGTTTAACAGACAGCTGGACAGACTCTGAAGCTAGCCCACTGTCTTCCTGCGGCGGTCACAATATGTTGGGATACTTTGAAGCGTGCTTTCTGGAATACTGGTCTGCCCAGGCATGTTTTGACTATTATTGTTTGACTTGGGTTTCTTTGATCTACCGGTATATTAGTGGGTAATTTCAAGTACATTTCTCGTTAACTGATATTGAATCCTCAAGACATGCAAGGCAATTCAATGTGTGTATGCTTGTCGCCCTTAAATATATATTGTGCAATAGATTTCATTAATATCTGCGTAAGATCACTTTGTTCCAGTGTCGTAACGTCCGTTATTAGTTAAACCATATCATCCGCCCGCGAATGATCACCAACCGGCCTCCGAGGAATACTCTGCGAATGGTGACGGTGATGATACCCATGTCCATGCATATGGTCTCCCTCCCTCTTCTGATCCCGAATAGAACTCCCGCCATATGTCCCCCAGCCAGCTCTCCTCGTGAACACTGCATCCACCAACTCAGATCGGTCAAAGTTGTACATGAAAGGAGCGCCACGGTTGAGGGGGATATGGTTGAACCTCCAATCCCAGATGGCAGCATATGTCATGCGGTACGCCGAAAAGGCCATCACACTGCCGATGACAGCCCCTGCGAAGACATCATACCAGTTGTGGAACTCGTCGATGGTGAGCGCCCCTCCGATCAGACATGCTCCCAGGACCGGTGCGTAGATGGCGATGAGCTTCCACATGGAAGGATGGTAGTTGGAAAACACTTTGAGCTTGGCGTTGAGGTACAGGTACAGGTAGATAAACCCCGCGAAGGCTGCAGTAGTGTGGCCGCTCGGCATGGACTCGAGGCTGTCGTTAATCTCATCAGGGTCGCCGGTGCAAATCTCGCGCGTATAGTAAAGCTGACGGAAGCCCTTCCTGTTGTAACCTTGGCCATTGGCGAGACTAAGGTCCGGCTTGCACACGTCGAGGAAGTGAGGGCGCAAGCCGCCGATGAGCCATTTGATGAAGACTTGGAAGACGGCTGCGGCGATGAGCGAGTATAAAAGTCCAATGACGGCGTTGTTGACGTCCCAGAATGATCGGACCCGGATCTGCATCAGTAGAATGATGACGATGGGGATAACGCTGGCCAGGAAGGCGGCAAGCCAGATGGGGATGATCTCGTCGCGAAGAGGGTAGGCGAATTCAGGATACACGACCTCGCCGTCGGAAAATGTGACGGGGAACGATCGCGACGGAGCCGGTTTGGCTGCGTAGACCTGGTATATTACAGTCAGAATTTAAGCAATGGTAAGAGGTTGATCAGGGCACTTACACCAAGACCAACAGCGCCCATGCATATCATTGTGAGGATATCGAGCCACGTGCACTTCAGCCACTGGCCAAAGGTCGGACGCCTTGACATTGTCAACGGATCGTGACGAGGGCGTCTGTGCCGTCGAGGCGAGCGACTGGGTCGAGGCGAGCGACTAGGTCGACGCGGCGACCGTGATCTGCCGAAGAAGGGCATGTTGGTGGTTTGGTGAAGCCGAGAAATTGAGTGATGGCCAACCGCGAAAAGGTAGCTCCTAAACGAAGCTTATTTGCAATAAAGCGCTTGCGATTAATCTTAGATTAAGCTTGAGACTGGAAGCTCCCTTCTAATAATGCCACTCATTCTCTGCGTCGTCACCGACCGTGGCTGTCCCTGACGTTTGGCCCTACGTCACCGTCGTCATGGCATCTTGAAACATGCCAATATCCATAGCCTTTGAGAAATGGCCCATCCTGGCCTTGCTACGTGGTAATGGGCTGACTTGGTCGCGACGTCATTGAAAGCTGCTTTTCCCGGAAACCTGAGGCTGTGGACGGCAGTTTCATGCCGAGTGTGGCTCTCTGAGCGGCAGCTCTGTGCCGACTGACCAATCACGACTCGCGGGCGAGGTTGTTAGCGGCAGGGGGATCGCGGCTTGGCCTGGGTCGGAACCCTCCAAGTCGCCATTTCTGGGGTTAAACAGTTTGTGGCTGTTGGGTTAGATTAAAAGAATGCACCGTTTGAGCTTTCAAGCGGTAATAATTCAGAGAAAACTTGGAAATAGCAGGCTCGCAAAGTCTTGATTGGTTTGGACGTAACCCGGAGGACAGATCGATCGAGAACGACCGCTACTTGAACAGGATTCGTGGGTACTGGCTCACTGGTCAACAGCAGATCAATGCAATACATTCGTTTACGAATATCTCCACTGCTGGCATCTCCACGCGCTTGAATAACGAAGGAATGTATGGAGTATGCGTGCCACTATCATGCGCCGAGACCCGCTGAATCTAGACGTGTACTTACACCTCAGCTCTCCTTCTGATCAAAGCCTCCAAGGCTCAGCCACAAATTTCGTCTATGTCGCCTCCGTTCTGGGGCTTTTTTTTTTGATCAAGTTTTGGTCAGCCTCACTCCCGGCTGCCTTCTCAAATATACTGTCCCACCGGCCGCGCCATCTTGCTGCTCTCCCCACCAGCCCAGGCCGTCCCGAGGACTTCCCAGACGTGAGCGTCACCGACATCTTTGTCCGAGTCTGTCAGGGCAAGGGCTATCTAGTCTGCCCCAGGCCATGCTATCGAAACCAGCGATGAGACGCTCGATGCTCATAAGCCTCTATTGCTGTCCTCTGCTCAATACAATTTAACAGACTTGGCCTCGTCTGGCCTGGAACGTACGTCCATCTGCCCCAACAAGCTGTGCTACTTGGCGATGCCTGCACTGCAATCTGATAGTTGATATAGCTTGTCAGCTTGTTACACGGCCAGGCCGCTCGGGCTTCATGATATAATCGAAACAAGAAGAGAAGACAGAATCAGTCGCTTCGGGTGGAGCAACGTATCGCCACGGTGTATGAGGCGCAGCTCTGCTCCTCCCTCTTCGAGTCCACATTGGCAAGATTGGACCCTCTACTCGTATAGAGGGGGTGAATTCTCATTCCCGCAGCGAATCGAGCCTTGTCCTCGACTTGCTATAGACTTTCTGGCCGTCCTCGTCACATTTCCCGTCCCGCGCAAGTTTCCTCCCAAGGTGAGACGAGTGGGAAACACGGCACTTAAATGATGGCGTGAGTTTAAACCTGATGCAGGCTTTCCCCTTGTCCGATACCGTATTGACGGTAGGGGCGGCGCTGCGCAGCCAAGTCGGAGTCGCTCATGGCATGCCGTCTGCGCTCTTCTGTCAATTCAAGACAGTCCGGACCTAACCACCGAACCTGTATTCTTGACCTCAGCCTAAAATCAGAAAGAAAACCAAGACTCAAAGGGAAAGAGGTATTGGGAATACTATATGCGATGTTCGGAGGGACGCTTCCGTTCAGTCGCCTTATAGGCTAAATGCTGATAGGAGGGGCATCTGCCGAGATGGCCTTTTTTTGTCGGCAAGCAAATAGGATGAGAGCGGCTAAATGGCAACGGACCATTAGTTTGGGATATATTGAACGTGGATCGCCCGGAGGACGGAAACTTGTCCAAATCGGGGGTTATGGGCTCATAGAATGCCTGGGTATAGACACATCTCTTCAGGATTAAATACAACACGCCAGTCCCAGTCTACTGGTGGCGTTCTGACTTTTCGATACCCTTCTCTCCAGTGAGTATTGATAACCTACAATGAAGACCACCTTCACTTCCCTCGTCGCCCTTGTCGGCGCCGTCACCGCCCAACTCCAGCAGGTGACAAACTTTGGATCCAACCCATCAGGCGCCAAGATGTTCATCCACGTCCCCAGCAACCTGCCCGCCAACCCAGCTGTCGTGGTTGCCATCCACCACTGCCAAGGATCGGCGCAGTCGTACTACCAGAACACGCCGTACGCACAGTACGCCGGCCAGAAGGGCTTCATCGTCATCTACCCCGAGAGCCCTTACAGCGGAACTTGCTGGGACGTCAGTTCCAAGGCTACCATGACGCGCGACGGTGGTGCCAACAGCAACAGCATTGCCAACATGGTCCGATATGTTCTGAGCACGTACAAGGCAAACCCAGCCAAGGTGTTTGTGACGGGTTCTTCTTCCGGTGCCATGATGACTGTGAGTTATAACAACTCCGTGCATGATATTTGTGTTAACAACTGGCATAGAATGTCATGGCGGCTACATATCCTGATCTGTTCGCTGCTGCCATCGTCTACTCCGGTGTACCGGCTGGCTGCTTCTTCACCAACTCGGTCAACGGCTGGAACTCGGACTGCGCCCAGGGACGAGTCAACAAAACACCTGCCGAATGGGCCAAGATGGTGACCGACGCCTATCCTGGCTACAATGGGTCTCGCCCAAAGATGCAGATCTACCATGGCGGCGTCGATGACATCCTCCGCGCACCCAATTATCAGGAGACGATTGACCAGTGGTCGGGAGTGTTTGGATACAATCCGACTAGCCCTCAGACGTCGCAGAGTAATGTTCCTCAGAGCGGCTATAGGACTGACACGTTTGGGCAGAAGCTGGTTGGGATCTATGCCCAGAATGTCGGCCACACGGTGCCGATCCGGGGCGCCGATGATATGAAGTTCTTTGGGTTATAAAGGAGGTGAATGGTTTATTAGCTTGGGGTTTATGACTGTCTGTATCCATATGAGTCAGTTTAAACGTGTTTTGGCGGTCGTCTCTTCCGACACCCGTGGACGTTTATTAGATCCAACCCATTTGATACTCCATGGACGAGTCCCACCACCTATTTCTCTCCAACCACTACCTTCATGACAAGTTCTATCAACTTTCACTGGGAACTGGTAGGGTGTATAAGACTCTTTACTGTATTCTATTCATTCTTTTTAATATTGCCAGGGTTCGCCCGGTTATTATTAATACCGCGGCAGCCCATGTTAGGCCCCTATGATGCAGTGCTGTACACAAGGCCCGGCTGGCGGCTTAGCTTACGGCTCACCGTTTTCTGCATGCAGATTTCAGCTGCCAAGTAGCCAAGTAGGTGTACATGTCGGCGGGAGCTGGACAGGCAGAAAAGAGTGTACCCATACCCCTGTCCCCCCATGCATCTGGCAAGCGCCCTGAGGTCACAAATCATTCTCAACCCGTCACACTTGTCAGCTTCGGTGAAGTGTTGGCTCCTCCAGGCCTGAATCTCGCCAATCATTCCATTGTATCAGCATGGCCAATGCATGCTCAGCCGCACACAACTGACCAACGTACCCTGTGTTCCCCTTCATAAGGTCGGCCTCCCCTAAGACAGAGCTTCAAAGCTGACAGATTCGCTATCGCGCCCAATACAGTCCATCCCAAGTCAATTGACAAGATCAGGCAAAAATTCGAATCGCCATTCCCATCACCATGAGCCTTTGCCAAGTATGCGAACAGTTTTGTCCCGGTTTTACGGCGCAAGATAAATACGGAAACTCAGACTCGGTTTGGGAAAGGTATGTCTCGGTAGCAGATAGGTGGAAGTTGAAAAAGAAAGACCCCGGGCACTTATCTTGGCAGTCCTTTACCACATCACTCAGCCATGACTGTCCTGTATGCTGGACACTCTGGCGCTATATCAGATCTTCGCCAATTGCAACGCCGGATGACGAGAGAGTGGAATTTTTTCAGACGCGAGTGACCGTGGACTATAGCTTACGACCAGCACCCTGTTATACCGTCATGATTGAAGTGGTGGACGGTGTACAGCCAGAGTCAGGGAGTGGTGCCATACAAGTCGCGATCTGGAAAACGACGGAGGGGTGTTTTGCGGGTAAGTCATCCAACTTGGGTTCCTATTGATGGCGCTGCTTCTCAGGCTAACCGAAATTCAATTCAGAAGCAGAAAACATGGCTCCTATTAGTCTTGAGCATACACCTGTGTCAATTGCCAACACCGCACGACACTGGATTGGGATTTGCGAGACGGAGCACACCGGCTGTATCGAGCGAAACTTGCTATCCAACGAAGCAAAGATGCCTGCTCGATTGTTGGACCTCGGCAACGGAGGAGATTCAAAAACGTGGCGTGTTTTTGAACCTCGGAGCAGACTTGCGTATATCGCGCTCTCCCATCGATGGTCTAAAAATACACCAGAGTTGCTCAGTACCAATCGCCAGGCATACTACAACGGTCAACCCGACGGCGCCCTGCCGCAAAAGTATCAAGATGTCATCTCTATTTGCCGCGCAATACCCATACGGTACCTCTGGATCGACTCTCTTTGCATTCTACAAGACGACGATGGCCTTGACTTTCGTCGTGAAGCTCCAGTCATGATGGATATCTATCAACATGCCTTCCTAACCTTGACTATCTGCTGGGACTTCTGCGAGACTACCATCTTCCGCAAGCGTCGGCCCCGCAGTATCCCACGACCTCCATCACTGCATTATGGATCCTACAAAGCAAGTGATGCCCCCGACCCCATTTTCTCGCCAGGGGACTATGTCTTTGTCGAAAACTTGTCGGATTTCAGAACGAACGTCGAGGATGCCCCCATCAACCGCAGGGCATGGGTTTTACAAGAAAGGTGTCTTTCGAGAAGGATTCTGTACCTGGGGAACGATCAGCTTTATTGGGAGTGCGATGGTTGTCCGGATGAAGGCCTTGTCGCCAGCGAGGCCGCCCTTGGCTCTATGGCATCGTTTGGCCATCGGCAGTCGATCTACATCTCTTCGGGGCGCAAAAGAGATGCGTACTGGAGTCAAATTGTTGAGAGGTATCAAAGATGCGACTTGACATATGAACAGGATAGGTTCGTTGCTATAGCAGGTCTTGCTGGAGTGATCTCGAAAAGAACCGGCGATACGTATCTCGCAGGCATTTGGCTAGAGTACTGGGCCAAGGATCTCCTCTGGACACCAATCCAAGCAAGGCCTCCGAGGCCAGGCTCTGAGCTTGAAATACCGGATGCGAAAGAACACTCCACACAACCAAAACCCACGTTGACGGCTCCTTCATGGTCATGGCTGAGTTTCACTGGAACGGTCAATATGGAACCTCTCAGTTTCGGGGATCGAGCAGATTTCTCAACAACAACACTCAACTCATTCGAGTCGGATGATGAGCGTCCGCTTGCTATGTTAACCGGAACGATCATAACTCCACCAGGCTGTGATCCATTTGTCTCCTTTGACCGAGCCATTTTGAAGATCAAGTGCCTTCTTATAGCAGTAAGATTTGAAAAGGTCATGGAGAAGAACCGGTTGCGGTACCCAAATCCAGGGTTTTCCATTGACCTATGGCTTACCTACGACGTCAATTTCCTCTCGGCCAGCTTAAATTTCTTGCAACTGGGTGATCGCGATAACGCTTTGAAGCAGTCAAGATTTGAATTGCATTTAAGCAGATCTTTTGATCCTACTTCACGCTGCTACTTCATTCCTTTTTATCTTCAGAAGGACAACGCTGACGAGGTTTCCCACTTGACTTTTCACGAGGCGCACGCCTACGGCCTCTTGATTCAGGAAACGGCCGAGGGCAACGATCGGGAGTTCACCGGAATAGGAATTCTGGAGGAGTGTCGGAGTCATACCTTTCAACTCAGCCCCATGATCAGCAATACACTTGTCAAAAAGGGGATTGGAATGGCTTCTGCGTCGACCGATGGACCAACCACACCAGAAGAAGCCGTTTTCGAATCGAAACTTGGAAAATTCGCAGCTACTCAGGTGTCTCTTCCGGTAAATATCCGCGATAGGGGTCCGTACAGAGAGATGAAGTTTGAGTCGAGCGAAGAGTCGGACGATGAGACAAGCGATGAGATTTGCGATGGCACAAACGATGACACAAGCGATGGTATAAGTGATGAGATGAGCGATTGGAGTGAGGGTGGGAGTGACGATGAGATGGTTGAATGCTCATTGCTGCCGCACTTTGCTACGGCAGAGTGGACCACTATCTCCTTGGTATAATAAGTTTTCATGTTTTGAGTGCTCATGTGCGCTGGGTTCGCTTGGGAGATACGTTAGTCAAAAAGCGGTGGAGGCAAGACTGAACAGGCAAGAAAATGTTTTCTTTGAAGTAGAACTATGGCCCATGTAAGATGGTTAAACACTGAAGGTTTGGTAGATATGAGCTGCGGCAATAGTATTCTTATGCACTCAAACGTACTAGAAAACTGGGGTTTCTTGAACAATGGCCGTTATCTTTGTAATTCTAGAAACATTCGAAGAACTGGCCAAAGAGGAGGAGAATCCAGACGGACTCTCTGATCTCATCTCGGCTCTTATCAACCTGCGAGGGGCCACCACGCCAGGTACTTGGCCTTGTCAGGATCGCCAAGACAGAAGCTGAATTTTAAGCACAATTGAGTTGGTAAGTCTCATCGTATGCGTGCGTATGAGAAGCGCCTTGTTCCTGGGCGAGATTCCCGCGACTTGGTGCTTTCGGATGGAAATCTATAACCGCCTACCGTGAAGAGGAAAAGGCGATACTCAAAACTGAGCATCCGAGGCGTCGTGCCGCTGGAGGGTATTGGTGTGTGTATTCTCGGACCAGCACGGGGTTGGAGTCGGCGTTGCCGATGAAGATGCTAACGGGAGGAGAAGACGATATTATAAATTAGAGTAGTTTATCGAGGTGGAAGGGAAATACCCCATAGCGATAGAGCAGGCTTCTTATACATCTAGTCTTAGTCATTCCTGCGATACAGCAGGAAAAGCTTATTATAAGGCAATTATATTAACGTCGGGTATTTATACTAATAATAAGGGGAAAAAAATTATATTCTTTTTTATCGTTAAAGCATCCCTCCTTTAAGGGAATAGCAAGCAGAATAGGTGCCGCTGGAGGAATGGCCCAAGTTAGTATGTAGTCGATCAAGGAAATTATTATGGTGGCTGGCATCGATCACTGCGTCAGCCACCCTCGATTGATTTGTCTTAGTGCTGACGCATTGAATCTATCCTTGTGCTGACGTGATAGAGAGAGGAGTTGATATAAAGCAAACCAGCCTTCCAACTGCCTTGGAACCTTGATTCTGCAAAATTCAAGCCTCCACACTACCTCACATCCATCAGCTATCGCCCTTTGAAGAAGAGACATGTCGCAAACGAAGCCGGTCATTGTCATCGTCCCTGGAGGCTTCTGCAGCCCCAAGGTATACGCCGCAGTCGCCAGCTTCCTTCGACAAGATGACTTCACCGTCATCATCCCAACATTGAGGGTGTGCAGAAACTTGCCCTCTAAGGACCCCGCGACATCCGAATTCAAGGAATTGGCTGGTGCAGGCCTCCTCGACGATGTGCAGCAGATACACGATGATCTTACTCCATGGCTCGATCAAGGCCGTGAGGCAGTGGTTTTGGGGCACAGTTACGGAAGTCTCCCCGCTCTGCTCTCCCTTCAAGGCCAGACTGTTGAAGAGCGAGCAGCAAAGGGGCTCCCCGGCGGGATCAAGGCGTACGTCGCGGTCGCGGGGTTTGCGTACGCAGTGCGTGGACGCAACGTCCTAGGAAGTACTGAGGATGCGCCTCTAATGCCCTATCATGTCCACGAGGTACGCAGCAACATGTTTCTGAAATGCAGTTTTATTAATTCTGGGAAAAACAGGAAGGCGTCTTGCACATTCAAGACACAGCAAAGCCGCTCTTCTTTAGTGACTTGCCTGCTGAGGGACAAGATGCGGCTTGGGCTAAAGTCCTGGAGAGCCAGAGTCGCAAGAGTCTCAACCATCAGGCTGATTTCATTAACGCGGATGTAAAGATACCCAAGACTTATGTCTTGTGCGAGAAGGATGAAACCGTTCCTCCGGCGTTCCAGGAAGCCTTTATCCAGTCGGGGCAATTTGATAAGGTGGAGAGATTACCTTCAGGACATTTCCCCTTTATCAGCATTCCGCAGCAGGCAGCTGAAGTCATTAGCCGTATAGCCAGGGCGTAGAGAGAGATTAATTCTTTGCCCGCTGTATTTGAACCCGGCACCCAAGAGTTATTGTAAATGAACGTTAAAGAAACAACCCGGAAGAGGATCGTCTTCTGCCTTAAGTAGCCTGTTGCAGGGAATAGACTGGGAAAGTGTTGAGCAAGAAGGCGGCAGACTTCTCGAATACCTGACATCCACATCCTGGTCTAAGCTTGTGAAAAAGTATAGGAACTGTGTCGCATATGGCTACTACAATTCATTGTGCAAGAAGGATGGGGTGAGAAGGTAGAAGCCATTGCTGCTCGTGGCAATCATGAAGCCGACATCCGGGCAGGGCGAGGGTGGTGAGTTTATGAGCACTGGCCTCCTCCATATGTTAGATTTGAGGGAAGGCGATTTTAGACTTGAAAACTCCTTTGTAGAAACGGATGCGGATAGTTGAAGAATGAGAGGATAACGGTTGACAGAGTCCGGGGATTCGATTTCTGGCCTCTGCAGACGACATAATGTCGAACTCCAAGGATTAAATAAGATATGTGAACTGGGATGTTTGGTCAACTGCATCTACCACAGATCATAGATCTCTCAAATGAACGACGGGCGAGATGGACACGCCGTCGAAACATTTATAGAAATACACTCATAACGCTACTGTCATCTAATGAATGCAGAGACTATATCATAAGACTACATACGGGATTAAACGGGCTCTTCTAGAAATGAACGCTTTTTAAAATACATTTATTCCGTTTCCAAATAGAATACATTTGTTGTGATCCTGATGTTTGCTCTCTACCGCTGTAATAGGGAGCTAATATCTACTAATTTATAAGCCCGTTGAAGCAGCGAGAACATCGACATGCACAAAATAGTGGCGTCGATAGTCCGTGAGCATAGTCTAGTCCATGGCGCGCCGCGAGACAGCTGAACAACGTCAGCTCCCTCATGGCGAGTGGCTTGATTGGTCGAGTCCACGTTCGAATAGCGGTCCAGAATCAATAGCCTGTTGAGCGGCGACATATTGGTTCTAGATTGGCCTGTCTCAGATCTGCATGAATAATCTGAACAAAACACGTTAATCTGAGGGAAGTAGTACAGTACGTCCCTACTTGCTTCGGCCAAGCCATTGATAGTCTTGGTAATAGCGTCGTGTCCGAGTTGAGGCGTGCAGCAACCCGCCTGTAACATAAATACCCCCGCGACACTCCAAACCCATCGTCCTCATCTATCGCCTTCAGCCTCGAGTGTTGCCGTTTACAGAGCTTCATTGTCTGACTAATCTGCCCTCATTAACACCGCCGCCTCCCCGTTCAATGTTCACCATGTCCGCCGTCCAGTGGGATCCCGCCACAGATTCGGATAAGGCCCTCAAGGAGGCATTCTCCCAGTTGAATGCCTCGAATGACAAGGTCGTGATCCGTGAAGCAGGCAGGCCAAATCGATTCGTCCTCCACACCAGAGGCTACCATGGTCAGCCACAGCAACTCCTCCTTGACGCAGCAGACACGCTGAGCCCAGACAGATCTTAGCGCCTTCATCATGTCTGGAAACACTTTTCCCAGCTCGCCAAACGAGTTTGAAGCGAAAATACCAAAGTCGGCTTTGAAGAAACTGAATGAGATTGACCCCGACATCTACGAGGTTTGTGAAAGGAGTCGCACTGGATAGGACTGCGGTGCTAACCATTTAATCCATCCAGAGAACGAAGCACACCATGTCCTTGATCGGCTCCTCTTGCGGGGAATTCTACAACAATCATTCACCAAAGCTGGGTACGAGTGATGTGCGCTTTCCTATGCGGTAATCTTGATCGACTAATCAGCCCTTGCTTCCCAATAGTGACCGTAGCCTCCAGGGCTATAAACTATAGCGATAGTACTGTCGAGCTTATGGATGAAGCAGAGGAAATAAACTTGAGGCATAGCCTGGAAATCCTGCTGGACCCCAAGTACCAATCGGCATCTGACAAGGATGGAACGTTTGCGGATGCAAGGGAAAGCGCACAGATGGTCCTCGAGATGCTCAAGCAAGAGGCCTACGACGGCAAGAGGCAAGTCGACGAGATCATCGGGTCGGTGCTCAGGGTAAGCAAAGGGCTTGGAGCACTCGGGGTTTAGGTCGAGAGCTAAAGAGCAGCAGTTTAAGGAAGTCACCATGAGGTTGCTCGAGGATGTCAAGTTCCTCACCAAGCAGTTTCACACCGGCCCGGCCTCGAACCCCTCTGGCGAGACGAGGTCCTACCTGGAGTTTCTGAACGGGGAGCTGAGCAAGACAATCAAAGACTTTGAAGCCACTCTCAAACAGGCCATTGACAGGAATGGTGGATGGGTGAGTGTTGGAATGGGCGATACGATTGACATGGGCTGATCAACGAGTAGCAAAACGCTGGCTCAGCTATCGTCGCTGCCCGGGCAGGCCCCCTCGGCTTCGTCACTCTTACCATCGACGCCACCAGAGATGCCGAGCTTCGGAGGGGATGGGACCGTTTGGAGCAGCAGATCGACACGGCTGCTAGAGACCGGGAAGAAGAGACCGAACTTGTCAAGCTCGTCTCAATGATGGTCTACCAGTACTCTGACATTGAAAGCAAGATGACGACGGCTATCAATGCCTTGAATGAGCTGGCGGCGCTATTCCAGGTGCAGTCTGACTGTTATTCCAAGATTCGCGGCGCCCTCGACACCATCTCAACGGGCACTGGCCGCGACTCGGCCGCGACTCGCAGGGCGTTTGTCATATTTCAAACGAAGGAGACCGTTCGGAAGTTTAGAGAGGTACGTGATGAGACCAGTGATGTTTAAAGTTGGAAGACTGACGTTGTTTGAAACATAGCTGAAGGATGTGGCTGGTGAATTCATTAGGGGCGCCGTCAACCAAACCCGTTTGTAGTGGGTTGATATCTCGCGCTGCTACATCTATCTACTTAAGCTTGATAATTGAGGTACTGCATTATTCGGCATGCCGAAGCACTCGGATGCTCTACCCGTGACTCAATCATCACTAAAGACAGATACCTTGACCAGATGCTAGCAATACAGCCGTGCCACTGCGCAACTATCCATCACAGCGTGTAGATAAAGTCTGGTCGCAGGTCTCCCCTGATCCACTTCTCCTCATCCGTCAAAGACTCCCACTGCGCATCCAGCTTGCCCTGGCGGCGATCACGGTTCATCTTGCGGAGCGCAAAGTGCATGAAGATGGACCCGCCAAGGAGGAAACAGACTTGGTACGCCAGAACCACGCCGTGCCCGCTCCAGTACCGAGGCTTCTCCGGCTCGAGGTAGATGTTGGACGAGACGACGCCGTTGAGGTTTCCCCAGCCGACGACCATTCCCAGTACGATGGCTCGCTTGAGGGAGCCCTCGGTGTTGTTGACGACCCATGAAAGGGTGTTGGAGATGGTGGGATAGATTCCTGCTAAAGGTCAGCAAACAGCCATCCAACTGCAGGATAGTTTTCTAAACTTACCAATTGCACCGAGGAATACAGCAGCGTATTGCACCTTGGGCTTCGCGCTTGCCAACAGCATCACGAAACCGACAATGCCGACGGAAACGGTGGCGATGTTGCAGTATCCTCGCCAGCGGGTGCGATCAGCAAAGAAACCGACAGAGATGGTGCAGACGGCCGCGCAGGCATACGGAGGAACGGAAAGAAGCTGGGCGCGAGTTCCTGCGTAGCCCATTCCGCGCAGAATCGTAGGGAGGAAGAGCGAGAAGGCGTATAGCGGCGTGAGGCATCCCATGTAGATAACCATGTATCCGTATGTCTTCCAATCCTTCAGAGCAGCGTAAATGTGCCTCTTGTCGAAATTTTCGGCCGTATGTCCTTGAAAACAAGTCAGTAGAGTACTATACGATCTTAATAAACTCGCTTACCTTGTCGATCCATGATGAGGCGGCGCTGAACGCGGATGCGGTCATCAGGGGAGAGGAAGCTGGCGGTGTCGGGCCAGTCAAAGACCATCCACCAACAGAACAGACCGACGATAACAGTCGCCAATCCCTCAAGGATAAAGATCCAAGCCCAGCCAGGCATATCTCCAATACCGTCCATCTTTGCAATAGCAGCCGCCAGCAGACCTCCGAAAGATCCAGCTAGTGCCGCAGCAGAGAAGAAGATGGACGACCGAGCACCAATCTCCGAGCTCTTGTACCAACAAGAGAGGTAGTAGTTGACACCGGGGAATAGACCCGCCTCAGCAATGCCAAGGAAGAACCGGGCGGCCAAGAGACCCTGGAAGTTCTTGACGACGCCCATCAGCGTCATGATGACGCCCCAGGCGATGATGATGCCGGTGAAGAAGACGCGGGGCGACAGGCGCTTGAGGAGACCGTTGGTGATGGGCTCGGCGAGGGCATAGCTGATGAAGAAGATGGTGAGGGACATGTTGTAGTCGCGGGGCTTCATGTCCAGCTCGTCCTCCATGCCCTCGAGGCGGGCGTTGCCAATGTTGGTTCGGTCGAGGAAGGACAGCAGGTACAAGAGGGAAAGCCAGGGGATCAGCCACATGTCGACCTTCCACATGAGCTTCTTGTCCTACAGAGAGTCAGCAGTGGCAGTACAACGTGCAACATAATGTCACTCACGATTGCTCGGCGCTCTTCGTCACTCTTGCCCTCATCGGGGTCGGGCAGGTTGGCCAGCAGCTGGGCACGCTCCGCCTCGATGCCCGACTTGGGAGGCTTCACATTTTCGACGTCTTCGGCCGTGGCCTTTTCCGGTTCAAGCGATGCCATGGTGTACTGCGGATGGTGTCGAGACAAAGGAGTCAAAGCTGGTTGGGATTCGAGGATGTGCGAGCTCCTCTGTTAAAGATGGAGATTTTCCTGGCATTCTCGGCGCAAAAACATGACCCCGTCGCACTTTAAATGTAGACTCCAAGCTTTATGTCGAACCCCAAAAACCTTGCCGGGTATTTGTGCCGTCTTGCATATCTGATGCTGCAAGGCCATCATCTGTGGGGATGCGGAGTAAAGTTGCGATGGCGTCCTAGGCGATTACAGGAAGGTGTAAACTTCTTCGGGTGGCTCTAGAAGCCATGTGGTCTTGTCCGCGGACGGTGTTGATTGGATGGTGCTTTTCGTAGGAGTGTCGATCCAAGCTACTCTCGGGCTAAAGCCAACCCCGAGTCAAGTCTGAGATTGAGGGGTTCTCGAAAAGGATCGTCGGGTGTAACCTTGGCAGGGTTATCGCGAAGGCCATCTTGCGGGCGTAGCTCTGGAGGTTGATCTCCGATCGGAGCTGCTCGCCGTTTGACGGTCTGGACTACTACGTAGTAGAGTTTATGTCGGAGCTGCACTCCGTTTGATCCTTATAAGAGTATCTACATATATAAACGATGGCGCTCGATAGACGGAGGACAAAGTCCGTTGACCAGAGGTTGAAACGAAGGCTTCGGCATCTTAACCGCTTGGCCGGTGTTGGCTCCCTCCACCATCTCCCCCGTGTTACATCGACGACGTAATTACCCCGTACTCCGCATCTAGTGCGTCATTTTTTCTCGACGGATGTCTCGGAGTTATCGCTCGAGAGGGGGCAATTCCTTCACTGCTGCCTGGCTTTGTTGTCTCCAAAGAATGCTCGGGGGAAGATTGACGGAGATAATTGGACCCTTGGACTCTTGGCCCGAGGTTCTGGGCTCACTTTCTTCGACCGATACGGTGAGTTCCGAGCTCCTTCGCGTTCCAGGGCATCCGTGGTTCGTTGGTCCCCCGAATCTCCCGATCCCCAACAAGCTCGACATTTAAGCTTAAGCTCGCGGGATTTGACCCAGGCTAAGCTTATTAATCCTGATGCAACATCCACGTGGTAAAAGCTTGATTGCTCCTCTGGAGGCTCTGATGGACTGGCTCAGCTCGCACAAAGTCGACGGGAATTATTTATTGGCGGCACAGCATGGAAATTTATTACGAGTTTTCTTTGGATGCTGCTGTCAATAAATGGAGTGGCTGCTTCGGCACTATTTCTGGTGTTGGAGAGGAAAAGTTTGCCCCCCACGGGGCCACAAAAGCACATTGAGCTCGCCAAGGGTCCACAATGCGCTGAAGTGGATGCACAGTCCGGCTTGCCACTGCTACAATTTCTCCCTGCATGAGACGGTCAAGCAATACGAGAATTTTTAACGACACTTGTTTTGGCTCAAGGCAGAGGGATAAATACTGGATAAGCCACTAGTGTGCTTGCTCGAAGAGCATCTTGACACGGCCACTTCCACCCCCATGCCCCTCATGCGACAGCGCTATCAGAGTGTATACATCCAGCCAGTCATGCCCTCATTCATCCTTTCGCCAGCTCGTGCAGCACGGTTCCGCCGCCAGAAGTACAAGTCCAGGATCACAATCAGCGAAATACTCGTCATGGAGATGGCAAACGTCGTCCAAACCCCAGTCTGGCAACTGTTAGACAAGTCCTTTTGCTGGCGTGGGCCGATAGTGCACTTACAGTGTAATGAGGGCTTTCCTTGGCAACAAACGCAGTTCCGGCAATGATACCACCCAATCCACTTCCGATAAGACAGGTGGCCGAAGCAACTGCCCGCTTGGAGTGACTCGTGATATTGTTGGCTTGGAAGGTGAGCACTCCCGGTACGCAGAACTGCAGGAACCCGATACCTGTCGACACCCGTCAATATCGATCATAGAATTCGAGAAGCTCACATGACGTACCCAGAAAAGCCCCAAAGTATCGAACCCCATTGACTTTTCCATAAACAGTGATCAGCATCCCCACCGCCGTCAACGCCTGATGAACTGCGATGATCGGCCCCCGAAGCTTGAACCTATCGCCGAGCCATCCAGACACGAACGCCATGATCGCCGCAAGAACATACGGCGGCGCAGAGAGAAGTTGTGACTGCGTGCTCGAGAAGCCCATGCCGTCGCGAAGAATGATGGGTAGGAAGTAGGAGTAGGCATAGCCAGGCAATGTCGACGCCATCATGTTAAAGGCCCAGATGTAGAGCCGCCAGTCCTTGAGGTGCGTGAGGATCTTGGCTGCGTCGATCTTATCCTCCTCTGCGTCGCCGCGGTCTGCGTTGATGCGGTTCAAGACGAACTCCTTCTCCCGTGGCTTAAGGAAGTTGCCTGCCTTGGTGGGGAAGTCGATGATGATGAGTCGGCCGAAGAGACAGATGGCGACCGTGATGGCTCCCTCGATGACGAAGATCCCTTGTTACTGCGGTCAGTGTCGTATCTGCGAAGGGGAAGGTCGCTACCTACATCTCCACCCATTCAATCCCTCCCTGCCTCGAAGCAGCGAGAGAGCATACGCGAATATCGCTGCGAATCCACTTGCGATGACTGACAGGATCCAAAATACTGACAGCCTTTTTCCAACTTCAAATCGCGTGTACCAGCAGGTGATGAGATAGGTGCAGCCTGTACGACTGTCAGTACCGTCTGGGGTCGAGATACTCCGATTGTAGTAGCATACCTGGTAGAAATCCTGCCTCAAACATGCCTAGCAGTGCCCTGCAAAGAGCCATGGTTCCCCAATGCTGCGTGAACCCCATTCCAATGAGAATGGCACCAAAGCTGACACCGAGGAAGGAGAGCCAATTCGCGGCCCCTAACTTGGGAAGAACGAGATTCTGGGAAGCGTAAGCCATGTGATGCCCTGACAGTGTACAGTTTGGTGATCGTTTACGCTGGGGATTTCGAAGAGGCTATCTACGAGTTAATGACAGATAGAGGACCTCGGCCTTGGATACTCACACATAGGTTACGAAGAACACCATCACGATGATGGTATACCGGCTCCCCACAGCTAAAACTAAATCTTCTTGCATACCGGCAACAAGAGCGAGGCCGAGGTTCGTTCGGTCGATGAGCGAGATAGAGTACATGATACCTAGAATGGGCAATAGTCGTAGATCAATACGACGGCTATGTAATTGTTAGCTTCTGGTAAAAGTGATGCCCCTGAGGAGTAGTGCAGACGTACATGAGTTTACGCTCCTCGGCTGAGGTGAGAGTACCGAGTGTCTGGTTTCCCTCTCGTGCATTCTCAACGTAGCCGTAGGATTCGCCCTTCTCTTCAATATGAGGGATGCCCTCTTCGGTATCAGAGTTGGCAGAGGGGGTGACGTGCCGCATGGTGGGCGGAATGGATTCTTGCTATTATCAAGCTAGAGAGGGGGGAGGCGAGCCGGGACACGAGATGATTGGAGTGAAGGAGAGAAGAGTATGTCTACAATTTGAATACAAGGATATTCCCAAACATGAGGATATTAATAGGTTTTGAGTCCGACATATTCTGGGGTAAATGCGGGGAAGAACGAACTGAATCTCAGTTCCCCAGATGCCAAGACTGCCAACTGAATCATGGTGGCCGAGTCAGAAACTGTTGATGGGGGCGGAAGTTGATCTTACCCCACGCTGCTGCTTCAATCGGATACCGAGCTGGGGCCTTGCGAGCGACTAAAACCACTGGGAGGGCATTCATGAGGTGGAATTGTTGGGGAACAATGTAAAGGCACTCCTGGCTCTTGTTCCGTCGCAGAATTAACCTCAGAGTGCATCTTCTGATAGTAATGTTGTGGATCTTTCATGATATCTTTCGGAAAATAATCCCACGCCGCTATCAGCTTCCCTGAACGCCATCCCTTCTTTACCCCTAAGCATTTGAGGGTATGAGAGAATATAAGAGACTAAAGGCCTGTTCTAAGAATTAAGTAGCCCCTCTAATAAATTTATTTAAGCTGAGGATACTATCATGCAAAAGCCACCTGGCACTTCTGGAGTTTTCTTCCACCACAGATGCCCTGAACCCGTGACTGACACTCCACCTCCTCCCTCCCGAGCCGGCTTTACACTGAGCTTATGCTTAATGGCGGGTCGGTAGATGGTAGCCGTGCGGGGAGTCCGCATGATGCGGGGATTTCCAGACAAGGTTAGCATCGCGGGGATCGATCGAGGGGAGAGATCTAGCCGCGGGCCAAAGCGATATTGCCGACTTTTCTCTCTCTTCCACTTCATCGTGTTTGCCATCAAGAGAAGGCCTCAAAACAGAGGTAAATATTACAGCTAATGTCACCTCAACCGACCGACAAGGATGACGCCGCAAAGAAACGTGATAAGAAGAGAGAGCTGGATCGGCGAGCTCAACGAGCGGCCCGGGCCAGGAACCGGAATCGCATCGCGAATCTCGAGGCCACGATCGATCTCATGAGTAACAATGAGTCCGGGAGTAGCATCATCACCCTCATCAATCAGTTGAACGACGTGACCAAGGAGCGAGACGAGCTGAGAACCACCCTCAAGTCCATCGGGGAGCTCATTCAGCGCGACATTCCTTCGGGAGCGTCGGATACCAACCGGGATGGAAGCCGCTCCGACGAGAACGAGCCATCCACAATCTGCCTGCCTGACAATTTGAGCCAAAGCCACGCCGTTCAAAGCTCGAACCCAAGAAACGCGCTCGACGCACTGCTCACGAACGAGCCGACCGATCCTCTCTTTGGAACTTCGCCATTATCAAGCCCAACCCTCGCCCTTCATGGTGATCACACCGAGACAACACAACTCGATCACGAACCCCCGCCACACGACTCCCTCATTCCAAGTCCTCCCACCACTGCCAGCCCAGACGATGTCATCATCCCAGAGTCAAAGTTTCCCTGCGACTGCATATCGCCCGACTCGCCAAAGAGCCCAGCACGTCGAGGCTCAACAAGCATATGGAGGGAAGCAAATTCAATCCTAGGCCGGTCAGAAACCCTGGTAGAGTGCAACTTGGAAGCCGAGGACGACATCTGCGAGGACTTGCCGATTAAGGCGATTATTGGAGGCTGGGATGGAGTCGAGAGTGCCGTTGCTTCCTCGCCCTTGTGGAAGAAGCTTCGGCAGATAGACCAGCTGCAGTTCCGGGGGTGTCAAAATGTCGAGAGGCTGGCCATCCTCATTCTGATGCACCGGGTGTTGAGGTATCGCGCCGACCCGGATCACAACTTTGGCTCCAAGTTTCCTCCTTGGCTTTTACAGAGGTCAATATCATCAACCTTCTGAACAAATTCATATTACTAACAATGGTTAGACCGTCGCAGTCACTACCGCACTCGTCTGCAATCGACTTCTTCGTATGGTAAGTAGCTCCATCCGCAAATCAAAGCGTTTCTAATGCCCAGCCAATAGGCCCGGAGTTCGAGAACGATTCGTCTTTTCACAACACCAATACTGCTCAAATTCCTTCTGGAAAGTGTTTACAGATTGCTTCAGAGTAGCATGGCCGTTCGAGTTTCGAGACTGCTACATGACAAACATCATGACGGGGCGGTACTCGCTATCGCCCCAGTTCGAGACCCATATCCAGAAGATCACGTCTTGGACCATGACGCTGGACTTTTTTACGCACTTTCCCGAGATGTACGGCGATATTCCTTCATTTGAAGAGGTACCACGTCTGCTGCCCGACGTGCGACATGGAGGACCACGGCAACGCTCGGAAGAGCAGGAAGATGCACGCTACACTGTTTTCAGGCACACAACCTCGGACAAACAAAACGATACGTTGTCTCTATTGTTTTTTAACTGAACGAGCCCGATGGGCTCTTGCGTTTGCTTATATACGGAATGTGTGCACTGGGCCTGCAAGACTGGGCCAGCAAGACTGGGCCAAACCACCAGGACATAGGCAAGAAGATGATGCGGCCAATGTTGAGTTGGAACTGTAACTTGTATTAGAACGAAAAAAATGCGGATGATTTCCCTGTAGGTTGAGTTTACACGGAGACAGCACAGTGCCATTTTACGGTGCCTCAGGTTCACAGAATGTCGACACCCGGGCTCTGACGATGGAAAAGAATATCTTGTGACCGACTGGCTGCTCGGTGCCAAATACTCCGAGATCATCCTGGAAAACATACCATCTTGAGAAGCACAGTAACGTGCCAAGATCCACGCGATGACCGGGATGCCTTACACCATTGACCATCAGGGAACTCCTTCAATGACGCGATATAAATGCATATATCGCTCACTTTCCTGAAAATCGCAGCATTTCGGGGTATAAAAGACGACGATATCTCAAATAAAAGGCACTGGGAGAATGCAACACCCACCCCGTCAGTGCTTCTTGTTTACTGCAAATTTGTCAAGCCTGTCCCGACTGTAGCTCAACTCTTCGCAATGAGATTGCAGATCTTCACCGGCACCTTGCTCCGCGCGGGTCTGGCCAAGAGCCAACTGGCCTACGCCGACAACCCAACGCTTTTGCAGCAAGACACAAAGGAGGTCGCCGCCCTGTTCCCTGATCTTGAGAACGTGAAGCTGTACTCGCCTGCCTTTGCCAAGCCCGGGAGCGTCCCTGAAGGATTTGCAAATAGTACTAGTGGACCTACTGATATTGAGACCCTGGGTAAGTGCATGAGAGGAACATATGAGACCGTGCCAGATAATCTAACAGGTGGCAGACGATTTCCTTCGCAACATCGCGGCCGCCCACAACTGGGCGAGTTACCAAGATCCACCGCTGCAGTCTGAAGAAGGCCGCGTCATTCCCTACATCTACCTGTCTACCTCACAAAAGACTCCCCGCGGCAAGAACTCGGCAAAGAAACTGCGCATCTGGCTTCAGGGCGGTGTTCACGGCAACGAACCCGCCGGTGATCAAGCCCTCCTCGCTCTCTTGGCCAGATTTGACCGAAACGCGACCTGGGCTAAGGCCGTGTTGAGCAAAGCAGACATTCTTGTTCTGCCGCGCTACAATCCCGATGGCGTGGCCTATTTCCAGCGCATCTTGGCCTCCAACTATGATCCCAACAGAGACCATGCTATCCTCAAGTCGCAGCAAACGCGCGATATCAAGGCTGTCCTATCCCGTTTTGATCCCCACGTCTTTTTGGACTTGCACGAGTACACGGCCAGCCAGAAGCTTGGACCGGAGGGCAATCTCCTCAAGGCCCAGGACGGACAAATCTCGCACGTCAAGAACCTCAACATCCATGAGGATATCCGGCGCCTGGGTGAGGGACTCTTCAAGAACAGTCTCGCAGCGGCGCTGGAGCGACACGATTTGCGGTGGAGCGCCTACTTCACGGCTCCGAGCGGACAAGACCTCGTCTTGACGGAGCCCAGCTCCGTCAGTCGGCCGAGCCACAACAACGCTGGGCTTCTCCAGGCGGTTTCATTCCTCTCTGAGACCCGAGGAATCCGTCTCGCCGATCAGCATTTCCAGCGCCGTGTTGCAACTGGCGCGCTCATCGCCGAGACCCTGATCCAGACGGCTGTAGACAACTCTGAAAAGGTGTACACGACTATAGAAAACGCGCGAAAAAAGTTCATCAACAGCGACGCCGATATCGTCATCACGGATCACGCCCGCCGGGTCGACACAACCTGGGAGTTTGTCGACACCCGGGACGCATCTATCGTCCGTCTCCCTGTGCAGTTCAACAACAACACTCCCCCAGTCGTCAACCTCACGCGATCCCGCCCAGAAGCCTACGTCTTCTCACGGGCGTGGAAGGAGGTCGCGGAGCGTCTCCGCATTTCAGGTGTACAAGTTGACACGCTAGACCGTGATTTCAACGGCGAGGTCGAGGTTCTCCGGGTCACGTCCGCGAGAGTAGCACCGGAAAAGTATGAAGGTGTCGCGGAAACGACGGTCGAGACGGAGACCTTCAAGAAGTGGGTGAGAATCCCGGCTGGAGGATTCCGGGTTAGCACTCGGCAGAAGAATGCGGCGTTTGCGCTGGTTACTCTGGAGCCGGAGAACACTTCGTCCTATGCTGCATATAATATTGTGCCGCTTGATGAGGGGGACGAGTATCCTATCTTTAGGGTTGTCGGAGAATCTTGAAAGTCATGTTCAGCAAATGTGGTTCTCCTCGGAGAAGAGACCTGAGAGGAGATGAGTTCTGTTCTACGTGATTTTACGGGGGATGTCACGTTAGGCGGTCTAGAGACTCCATTTAGTTACCAGGGAGCAAATAATCTCGTCACAAAATGTCCCTTTCCCTTGCTTGAGTCGAACCAGTGGCCTTCCGTAGGAAGCCTCCATGATAGTTAACTACCTCGCAAGGTGACTTTGTAAGACCAACTGATACCCTGTCCAGTCATCAACCCAACACGATAGATTTCCATCTGCACACTTCGAAACAACGATGAAAAAACAAGACAGAAAAATCTTGGCCAGCCCAACCCTCTCAGCAAAACGCACATGCTCATTCTCTCTCCACTTCAGCATCAAAGCATAGACGCAATACCACTCAGCCTGCTGTCTTTCCTCAGGGATGCAATACGTCTACGTGTCTAGCTCTTCTAGACCGAACTCTAGTATCCGAGACGGCGGCAAAATCGAAGATGTCCCCGACACTATTGAACCACGTCGAGTCCTGGATGATGCTGCGGCGCCACTCTCCCAAGCTGTCCGCGATGCCGAATCGGCGGAGGCCGCTTTCGAGGTTGGACCTGAAGGCGGATTCAGACATGCTCTTCCAGGAGAGGGAGAAGAAGCCAGTGAAGGTCTGAAATAGGAGGAAGTCTGCTCTGAATACGTGAGAGGAGTGGAGGTCTTCTTGTGTGGTTTATGCTGGAACTTTGAGATTGACTTTGTATCTACAGCCTGTATTTTCAGATCGACTATACGGACCATGTATGCCAGCGCTGTAGCCGTTCAATCGCTGCAGAGAAGGCACCGTTGACATTGCTGATTCTCTCAGTCCAAGTTTCAGGCTCCCATAATAGAGCCCAATCCAGGTAGCGCGCAGAGAGGCCACAGACAAGCCTCGAATAGTGGCGTCGCCTAGAACCTGGCCAAGGCCTTCGAACGCCGCCAGCTTGTCTTCCAAGAATGATAGCCTGCCCTTGAAGGAGCAGAAAGCAACTAGAACAGGTAGCTGCGCATCGGGTTCCCTCGGAGTACCTGCAGCGGCGAGGCTACAGAGTCGAGGGTCCAGACGGGCTTGATCAGTGCAGACTCTGTCCTCGCGCTAGGTCGTCGTGAGCCAGAGATTGTCGCACTGCTGGATATTTTGCTTTAGGACCCTGGAGTGTGGCATACCCCTGGAATACCGTAGCCAGAGTCAGAGCCGCGAGCTACGCAGATCGTCAAAGTTACTTGCAGATAGATCCTATCCATCAACGCGATTTGCATATCGGTATCTTCGGTCGAATCTTGCACCATGCATAACGCATCGACCCAGATGTAGCCGGTCCCGAACAATAGTGATCGCGTCTCTAACTGTTTTTGGCCACTGGTCTTCCGGGATTCCGCCTCAAAAGGCCTCGTAGGTCTCCGTGGTGAGGCGGAGGTCTTGATGGCCGCACCAGACATAGCTCAGAGAGGCGTAGGGATGCGGAATCCAGGCGGTGTCTGCGTCTCCACGTCCACGAGCCTTATGGAGTTTACGTTGATGAGCCGAGTTGGGTTGGTGAAGTGAGACAAGCCTGACTCCTGATGCTTCTGGCAGTTGTCGTGCCCGTTCAGGCAGCTCATGTACCAGGCAGAAAGAAGCGAAGAGTCTATGATGGCTTCATCTTTTCTTCTTCCTGGAAGCGACGACGTTTCCAGAGAAGAGGGGAGGATCGGTACGACGTAAAACTCGGCGAATGACGCATCGTCACTGAACACTTTCAGCCTTCGAATCGTTGGCCTCGAGTCGGCGCTTCGAGAATCAAGATGCCATTCAATCTTGCTGTAGATTCGTTGCCCTTCAGCATTCAGCCCGTCGTTACCAATTACAGTGCCCTTTTCAGAGTGAGAGGCATTGTATATCAGCCGACAGAACTGTCACCCGGTTGCGGTATATCTCGTTAAGATGCCCTACCTCCGTGGGATCAAGGCCAATCGAGTCAAAATCGGCCACAACCGTCGTAGACGATGTCGTCACGGTTTCTCTCGCCGTGAATTTGTGCTGTGAAAGGTTAAGGCTGGCACATCGAGAGCAAAGCGGATTATCAGTGAGGGGTTTGTGAGCTGGATCAAGCCTTGTGCCGCCCTTAAGTGATTTGTTCCTCCTACGTTTTCGGCGAGTGCGTTGTTGAGAAGATTTATCCTGGGAAGATGTTCAAGCAGCCGTGATGCTGCAAGTAGAGATACAGCCGAGGGATAAGGCTATGTTGTTTCGGTGGGCTGAGATGGGCCGGTGTGTATGCAGGCTGACTGGCCAATACGCCTTCAGTCATTGGTCCACGTCACAGCCATGTGTCGAGGGGGGTTTGTTAGCGGCGTAAGACGAGTCTTAGAGAGTGTGCTACCTACTGGGAACAATATTCAATTTGGATCTATATAGTAGCTAGGACAAGTAACCAGGCAGTGCCAGGTAGCTCAGAGCCAGAGCTGAGGAGGTGGGTAATCGAGGCTGGTTGAATAATGCCAAGATCGATCTTGGACTTGGTCATTGAAACCTTATATCTTAGCCTACTATCAAAGAGTTGTCTCAAGTCAATCTCTCTAAGCTTGCAACCCGTGAGTAGAGTGGAAACTTCAGACAATCCCCTTCTGGATGGCGTTATGTCTGACGGAGTACAGACAGCCCAATGCCAACTGCATTCCGGGCCCCTATCAAGGCATTGTGGCGTTGGTATGTGCTTCAGTGTCTTATCATGGACCTAATCACTTGGCAGGTAAGCACAGCATTTTACCAGATTAAGCGACGATCTTTCACACCTGCGGCCTACGCTAATGGTGAGATGACGGAGACTAATGGCGCTGATTCATCATAGTCTCGTAATACAGCTGCCGTGCGTCGCATCGTCTCACTGGGTAAGGAAGGTCAAGAGGCCTGAAGATGCAGCAGCCCTACAATGTCACCCATTGTTAGACAAAGGATCCTACCGCGGGGTTTAGACGCAGGTAGAAGCCCAGCTTTTCATTTATAAGCCAGGGCTGCCAACCCCCCTCCGCGCGAGTGAAGTCTCTCCCGGAGCCATCACTTGTCCCGTTGCTAAAACCTACACATCCAAGCTCTAACCGCAATGCCTTTCCCAGGCAACGCATTCACACTCCAAGGCGGATGCAAATGCAAAGCAGTCCGCTTCTCGGTCTCAGCACCCGCCTTTGCCGACCGCGCTCTCAGCCCGTATAGGACGCCAGGACGCGATCTGCCCGACTCAGCCCAACCCCGGTTCCCCATCTCTGTAGTATGCCACTGCAATGACTGCCGTGCCGCAACCGCTCAGATATGTGTCTACGGATTACTTACACACGCGCCCACTGCCCGCATCTCCGTATCGGAACCCGATGGGTCTGACAGCAAAGCTGGTGACGACAGCCGGACCTTCGCCCCGTGGCCCTCGATGAGCTTGGACTTTTCTGCGGATAAGGCCGGGCCTTTGAAACGGTACGAATCTTCGGCTGGTCGATGGCGTTACTTCTGCGGCGTCTGCGGGTCTCCGATCGGATATGAAGTCGACCCGTCGAGTCTGCCGGCCGAACTGAACTGGCCGCATGTCGTGGTTCTCTGGACGGGGGCACTGGATCGCTCGGTTCTAGAAGAAGACTGGGTTCGACCTGAGCATGTAATGTTCACGTCGTTTGGAATCCCGGTAAGTACTGGGGAAATCCTATCTGCCCTCCACGATGGAGGGTTACCCCTATGAGTCGTGAGACCAATACTAATTTTGTATCAAAGTGGGTGCGAGACCAGGTTAGGAACGGTGTAGCAGGCGCTCAAGAACACCCCTTCATTTTCGTCGACCAACCGATGGGAAAGGAATCCATAGAGGCGCTCCTCCCGATGGTGCGAGCGACGGGAATAGACACCAAGGTTACGATTTGGGACTAAAGACTAGCAAGATAGGAAAGATACTTGATGAGTAAATGAGACATTCAACTTAGTCTAGACTATTTAACTATGTCACAAGACGCAGTAAGCGTCGAAAACTATTTGTCTCCAAGTGCTAATCTGTTCCAACATCTTCCGGCGATAGTTGATCAAGGGCTTGGTACTGCAACATCATCAGGCTGCAAGTTCTTTGACATCTTAGACGCAACCGCTGCGTCTCTCGGTGACGGAAATAACGATCTCAACAGTTCTGAAGAGGACGAGGCATTCTGTGCTCTGGCAAGCACAGCATAGTCTCTGCGAGAAAGGCGCTATCCACCGGCTCGTCCGAACTGACGGTTGCATGTTTCATGTATGTATGAGCAGCTTGTTACTCCGAGTCCCGAGCAGGTTTGTCTCAGCCCGGGGTCCCTTGGTCCCACGCGCACACCAACAGGATCAACCCATCACTTCTAGGCTCATTGCAATTTCCCCCGAATTTTTTATGCCTCATCCTCCGTCATTTCAACACAGAGAATGGGCCGCCTAGCTAACCGTGCTCCTGAAAGCAAGAGGTTATGTCCGATTTCGTTGAATAAACAAGTCCGATGGTGGGATCCCATTATGTCCGGGGTGGGTTCCATCAGCCTCGACTCCAACCCCCCCACGCGGAACTCACGTCACTGTCAGGCTGCCGGGAGAATCTACACCGTTCCCCATGGGTCCCCATGGGGCGGCAACCCGCAAAACGATACGTAACATTTCGGTGTACATAAATATCGTCAACCACCCTCACAACTCCCTCCCCCTATCTTCACCCGTCGCCATCTACAGGTTCTACCCAAAGAGCTCACCCTGTATCTCCTTCCCCCTATGTTATGCTTTGAACGTTGCTGGACTTGCCATCGACAGTGATCATGATGGCAGACAACGGGAAGAGTACCAGCTCCGAGACCCACGCCGATGCTGGCGGACTCGACAGTCCCGTACACCTCGAGGACGGCTCCTCCCATGGCCATGGCAACTCCACCTCGGTGATCAGCTATGACAACAGGGGCATCGGTGGCATTGTACGCTCACCCTATGTGTTTGGTGCCGCCCTCTTGGCATCCTTCGGCGGCTTCTCCTTCGGTTACGATCAGGGAGTCATCTCCCTGATCCTTACGATGCCACAATTCCATCAAACCTTCCCCGACATCGCCCCGGGCCACCCTCGCTATGGCTTCAACACTGGCTTCATGACCGGCATGTTGGAATTTGGAGCCTTTGTCGGCTGCTTATTCTTTCCTCTGCTTGCCGATCGCTATTCCAGAAAATGGGGCCTGGCCGTGGCAACGGTGTTTTTCTGCGTTGGCGCCATCATCCAGACGGCTTCACACAATTATGGCACCCTCGTCGCCGGTCGCACCATCGGTGGCATTGGCGTAGGAACTCTAGCCATGGGAGCCCCCTTGTACATCTCCGAGATGGCTCCCCCCAATCTGCGGGGCTCTCTTCTTGTTCTTGAGGCCATCTCCATCGTTATTGGCGCTATCATTGCCTACTGGATCACTTATGGCACCCGCGAGATCGCAGGTGACTGGTCCTTTAGGTTGCCCTTCGTCTTACAGATGGCCCCTGCCCTGGTGGTTGGCATCGGCATCCAGTTCTTCCCATTCTCGCCGAGATGGCTGGCTATGCGTCACCGCGATCAAGACAGTCTTCAGGCGCTCGAGAAACTCCGGCGTCTTCCTGGAACCGATGAACGCGTTCAGCTGGAATGGAAGGGCATTCTCCGCGAAGCCGAGTTCCAAGAACGTGCGCTGGTCCGTGAACATGGCACCGACGGTAACCCTGTTGCCCTCGAGTTCAAGCAGTGGGGTGATCTCTTCAAGCCAAGGTACCTACGACGCACCATTATTGCACTCGCTATTCCGTTCTTCCAGCAGTTCTCAGGTCAGTACCAAAGTACCATATACCTCCACGACAATGACGGTACTAAATAAGCTGGTCGTAGGCATCAACGCTTTTGTATACTACGCGCCTACCTTCTTCGCCGCTCTGGGACAGAGCTACGAAATGTCTCTCATTTTGAGCGGTTTGGTCAATGTTTGCCAGTTCGTGGCTGGCGTCCCGACCTTTCTGTTTCTCGATAACGTTGGACGCCGGAAGCTTGCTATTTTCGGCGGCCTCGCTATGGGCGTCCCTCATATGATCATGGCCGGCATCGTGGCCAAGTATAACAACAAGTGGGAGGATAACCAGGGAGTCGGCTGGTTTGGCGTGGCTCTTGTCTGTAAGTGGTTGTACCGTGCATGACTTGGTCTCAACTAACCAGGTAGATATCTACGTTCTTGCATATGCTTTTTCCTATGGACCCCTAGCATGGACTCTACCGGCGGAGATCTTCCCGAGTTCTAAGCGCGCCAAGGGAGTCGGTGCCGCGACAGCTATGGTGTGGTTGGCAAACTTCATTATCGGCGTAATTGTTCCTGAGATGCAGCTTAAACTTGGTTGGGGCACTTACCTCTTTTTCGGTTGCTTCTGCTTCGCGGCGTCGGTCTTCTCATTCTTCTTGGTTCCTGAGACGGCGGGAAAGAGTTTGGAACAGATTGCAGGTCTCTTTGGAGACACCCTTGGTGATGAGGATCGCGAGCTGGAAGGTCAAAACGGGGGCCATTGAGGACGTCAACGCCCGACCCTGATGGGTCGAAATGCAGCTTGCAGGGAGATCCTTCTAGGCTGCTCTGGCACAGGTGGATGAACTTTGTACGAATAGTGAAAGGAGAAAGAGGGCATGAGCGGTAGGAGTAGACAGTCTGCATGTACTTCTATAGCCAAATGGCATGTTTGATCCCGCTCTCCAAGCCTTCATTCAAACTGGCTACGAGAGCCCACACTTCTCCTCTCTCCCCACTGATGCTGTAGACCTCGACACCGCCGCCCTCCTGTCCAGCCACTACGATGTAGCTGCCGTCGTCGCTGAGGCGCATGCCGCGGATGGTATCGAGGTTCGTCCGCACGAACCTGATATCCTGCACTTTCCTACCATCATCCGAGAGCAAGATGATGGCGATGGCATCCCCTTGTGGCAGCTTCTCGGGGACGTTTTCGAGATGAGGTTCACGCTCTGCAATGTGCCTCTCCCACCTGTTGCTAGCATACAAGACATTCGGAATGTTGGGGTGGAGGCAGAGCTCCGAGGAGTCCATCATGAATTGATGATCTGGATGAACACTTGGAGGTATGATGTTGGGCGCAAAGCCGACGATGGGCTGGATGTTCTCGCCAGGACAGGTAGACAGGTCGAAGGCGACGATAGTATGCGAGAGCTCTCCAATGACATACATGAGTTTCTCTGCAAGCGGAATCAGCTGGATCCTGCAGGGCGGGCCTAGAGAGTGTTGAGACTTGGACATACCATCGGGTGTAAACACAGCATGCCGAGCGCCTGTCCCAGGAGGGCACTGGAACCAGCCACATACTTCCAGCTTGATCTGGCCACGGCGGAGGATCCACACGCGGTCCGCCCCCAAATCCGGAGCGTACAGCAGACCTCGTCTGTCCTCGAGTATCTGGTGTACGTGGCATTGTTGCTGTCGAGCTTTGTTTGGACCGTGCCCGGTCGATTTGTAGGGGAATTCCGGGAAAACTTCTTCTCGGGGGACGTCTGTGAGTAAGAGCCCGGCCTTTTCGGTGATGGATATAGGATAGAGGGCAACAGAGCCTCCAAGATACTACCTAATTGTGAGCGTAGAAACCCAAAATGTCCATCGTCCACTACTCACCGTGCCGAGCGCCAGTGCAGACTTGTCGTGTAGCGTGATGACTATCCAACGGGCATGAATGACCGATGTCAGAGACTGGGCAGCGCTTCACTTACAGTGGGCGGGTGCTCCCAGAGTTGGATGCTGGCTTGTAAGCTTGCAAGTCTTTTGCGCATGGTTGATTTCGAAGGTGTACAAGAGGCCGGATTCTGTGCCCTCGGAAAGCCCAATCAGGCGATCAACACCTCGGTACGAAGACGAGGGCTCAACCCAGGAGACATTTTCGGGCGCTGGATAGTTGGCGACGACACTCAACTCCCTCTTTTCGAGGTCGAGGGTCAGGGTGGTGAAGTTGGCCCGGTCGCCAGAGATCAGGAGAGTCCGCTTCTTCATGGTGGGCTATCAACAAACCGACGAGACTGTTCAATGCGAGACATGCACGGACAGCACAAGGGTGTGTCAATGGAAGATGATGAGCGTCAGGAGCTTGGAACGGCTTGGGTACAAGGCCTGACGTATACTCTATCGTCGGTTGGCTGAGTGCATTGTGATGCCATATATCCCTTGGCCAGTCTTGAGTACCTTTGTTAGTCCCCAACTCCGGTTCCACTGTGACAACGAAGAGGTGTCGGAGATATTTGGGCCGACGAGCAAGAAAAGTCCGGTCTGTGGGGAAGAAACGGCCGGTCCCTGAGGAGAAATGTCCGATCACCATCCCCGCCCATAATGCCCGATGACATATGCCCGACCATGAACCTTTTGACCAAATTGATGATGAGGGGGGCAATTGAAATCCGTTTTCCTACACCCTCAACTTTCACCTTTCTCTTCTAATTCATAAACGAAACGACAAAGAAATCCGTACTCGTCAAGCACAGCACAATACACAATGGCGCCGTCGACTCACTTCACGCTCAACACGGGCGCCAAGATCCCTGCGGTCGGTCTCGGTTGGTGCTGGCCGTTGATGCTGGTGCAAGTTCAGTCGCTGACGTGCAACAGGAACCTGGCAATCCAAGCCCGGCGAGGTGCGGAACGCTGTGGCCTATGCCCTCAAGAATGGATACCGTCATATTGACGCGGCACTGTGAGTGAGCCAAGGCGAGCGCCGCTTTTCCCACGAGTTGCACTTTCGCTAACAAGAATGTAGCATCTACGGTGGGTTAAACTGAAGGCGTGAGCGCCAGCATTCGAGCAAATTAGCCTAATGATTTTCACCAGGCAACGAGAACGAAGTTGGCCAGGGCATCAAGGACAGCGGAGTCCCTCGTGAAGAGATCTTCCTCACTAGCAAGCTTTGGAACACTCACCATCCCAACGCCAAGGAGGGTTTGCAGAAGACCCTCGACGCCCTGGGCGTGGACTACCTTGATCTTTATGTGAGGCTCTATTGGGCAATGCTTGCCGGAGATCTGGACTGATAACATGTCAATCAGCTTATTCACTGGCCTGTCCGATTGGTTCCGGTATGTGCGGCACCCTCGAGCTGTCGAGCTCTCTCAAGATTGGTTCTAACCGCGTCTACAGAACGAGACGAGCGAGCTTCTTCCTGTCAACCCCAACGGCACCCGTTCGGTCGATCGATCGTGGGACCAGAGCGAGACCTGGCGTCAGATGGAAGAGCTCTACAGGTCTGGCAAGGTCAAAGCCATCGGCCTGGCCAACTGGTCCATTCCCTACCTGGAGGAGCTCCGCAAGACATGGACAGTTGTCCCGGCCGTGAACCAGGTCGAGCTGCACCCCTTCCTCCCCCAGCATGAACTCCGAGAGTACTGCGCCAAGGACGGCATCCTTCTTGAGGCATACTCGCCTCTTGGTTCGACTGGTAAGATCCCAACTTTCATGGTGGTGTCGATTGAAGCTAACCTATCCGAAATCTGACAGGTGCTCCTATCATGTCCGATCCTGAGATTCAGCAGATTGCTGAAAAGAACGGTGTCTCGGCCGCCACCGTCCTCATCAGCTACCACGCCAACAAGGGCGTCATCGTCCTGCCCAAGTCTGTGACTGAAAAGCGCATCTCATCCAACAAGGAGGTCATCTCACTGTCCGAGGAGGATCTGGCCGTGCTTGACGGCCTGGCTGCCAACGGCAAGGCTAAGCGTATCAATACGCCTCTCTGGGGCTTCGATCTCGGCTTTGCTGACTGGTACGGACCCGTCAAGTCGCAATAATCCAAGGTTGCCTCCAAAAGGATGGGCTGGAATATAGATGCGCCCGTATTTAAAACAGTAAAGTTGAACCAGTGCAACAGCCGTGTCTTAACTGGTCTAAATAGGGAACGCTTCCCATGGTCCTGACAAATAATCAAGTCTTGACCTGCCCGTGGAATCTACCATTCTCCAGTGTTGAAAAGCCTCAAGATATAGACTACTTGCGTGTAGAGAATAAGATACTGGAGCTTACTGTGAACTCTCAAAGGCAGAAGCAATACAGGCATTCGAATCGATAGGCCCTCATACGTAAGATAAATAGTATTCATGACGATGACTAGCTGGCTGGGTTAAGCCTCTGAGGGAATGCTGGAAGGGAAGAGCTGCAGCAAGAAGCCGTATAGAATATTCACGCTGCTCTGGGTATACTTGAACAAAATTAAGTAACAAGGCAGTGTGTTGAGGAGAATTTATGAGCTCGCAAAGAATCCTTAATTATTTATCGTTACCATAACCAACTAAACGCTATCTATCTTTTAAATGTCTACGCTGTGTAGGGAGCTGTAGCGATACCCTCCTTCAAAGCTTTCAGCCGCATAGCCAGTAACTTGGAGTGATAGCGGGTGTAGGGGAGGTATCCGACAAAGACCCAGAGGTTGGCCACTCCTGTATCCCTGTAGGCGGTCCTGAACTCGCCCTCTTCGTCAATGCCCCAGATGGGACCACACTGATCGGCGATCTTGTCGCCAAGAGCGCCACGAACAGAGTCGATGGTGTTTGTAAAGCCGGTTGCGAAGACAATCAGGTCGAACTCACGCTCGCGGTTGTCGTTCAGGATCACCTTGCTCTCGGTGAAGCGCTCGATGTACCCAGGCTCGACCTTGATGTTGCCGTTGATGATGTGCTCGCAGGCGCCGGCGTCGAAGTAAAAGCCGCCGTTACGGGTCTGTCCCAGGGTTGAGTTTCCAGTGCCTCGCTGGCCACGCCACGTCCGGAGGCCGCGAGCGTTGAGTGCCTCAAGCAACGGCCGGTCGAGGCCCTCGAGGATCTTGGCGTTGCGCCTGCCGAACTCCTCCCCGGGGCCGGTGGGGGTAGCAAAGAACAGGCGGTCCATCTCCTCGAGGTCAGGGCGGTTGAGGTCGGCGTCGGGAGCGTAGTTGCCGATGATGCGGGGGACGGAGTGGGTGAGGGACATGATGTAGGTCGGCGACCGCTGGAGGAGGGTGACGTCGATGCCGCGACGCGCGCAGTCATAGGCAGTGTCGAAGCCGGAGGACGAGGTGCCGACCACGCAGACCTTCTTGCCGACGAAGTCGCGGGCGCTGTCGTGGGCAGTCGAGTGGCGGATGACACCGCCCTTGAAGTCGGCAATGCCGGGGATGGCGGGAAGCATGGGCGTGCCGCACAGAGAGGTGGCCATGACGACTTGCTTGGGGTGCAGTGTTCGGGTCTCCTTGCCCTCCTTGTCGATCACGACTGTCCAGTTACCCTGGCTGTCCTGCTCGGCCTTGACGACCGACGACTTGGTCCAGACGTTGAGCTCAAGAGCGGAGGCGTACCACTGCATGTAGACCCCCTGCTTCTGGGAGGGAGTGTACGTGGGCCAGTGCTTGGGGTAGGGGAAGTAGGGCAGGTCGTCGGCCCAGTGAGGGAAGTGAAGCGACAGGTACTCGTAGCGCTTCTTCCAGACATCACCGATCTCTTCGGCGCGCTCAATGATGAGATTGTCCATGCCGAGAGCCTTGCATCGAGCAGCCAGCGCCAGTCCGCTACTGAAGCATTAGCACCTGTAACCAAGAGGGTGTTTACTTCAGATTACTCACTTCTGGCCCCCACCAATGATGAGAATCTCAGGGTCGGCGGCGTCAACATCCATAGCCCTCTGCTTCTCCCAGCTGATGGCACCGGTCATGTGTCCGTCGGCCGGGGGGTGCTCCGGGAACTGCTTCAGCTTCTCGGCGGCGGTGTGCATGGTGTAGATCTTCCAGCCATGCTTGGTGAGGACAGCGTTGATGACTGCCGAAGCATTGACGACCTCGGTCTCGAACGACACGATGAATTGCAGCTGAGCGTAGTCGGAGTAAGGGCGGTCGACCTTGGGGGCGGAAGTGAGGAACTTGAAGTTGGTGGCCTTGGTGCTGGGGAACAGGTCGGTGGCGGCCTTCAAGATTGCCGGTTGGAAGTTGAAGGTGCGGTAGTCCCAGGTGAAGGAGAGCTTGTCCCGCCAGACACCTGCATGCCAAAGTCAGCTAGTGATCCTGGAGTAAAGGAGTGTCTCTGGTGGGATAGAGAAACTCACCATGTTCAAGGAACAGATCGGTGAAGCCCCGCGCATCACCTTTGCCCAGAACCTCGGAGAGGCGAGCAACAATGCCCTCGGCCTCCTTCTGAGCATCGCAGTCGGCGGGGATCTCGACTCCGAGAACTTCCGAGGTGGGAAGCGCGTGGTTGTACTTGAAGTCATACATGTAGTTGTCGGCTACCGGAGGCTTCGCGGTGGCCTCGAGCTTGACATCGCTGACGCCGACCTTGTTCTTGACATGGTCCACGTCGGCTTGGGTGTCGATGGCAGACTCGTGAGCGTTGATGTAAGGAGCCATGGCTGCAACAAAGTCTATGAGTGTGAGGATGCCGAGACATAATTCCCAGCGAGCGATGAAACCACCCATATATTCATCCAGCCCATCGCCATTGCCGCTCGTGACCCCTCCAAGCCTTTCAACGCCCGATCACCTACGCCTATCACCAATTTCGATGGCTGATCGGAGATAACAGCCCGGGCTAATTGACACCCGGGGACCTCCGGGCCGGTGTCGCCCACTACCGTGGCCTAGAATTACGCACTATTGGCCCGGTTTCCTTGTATAACCCCCACTAGAGGTGTTCCGTGCACAAGAGCCGATCCTGCAGAGGTTTTCTCCGTTCGCCCACCTGTTCATCCCATCTCCGATCCCCTCGCTCATCATCTCATACTCGCATGACGCTGAGGACCGACAGGACCGGACGAATCAACCCCGATCGGACAACAACCATGCGTCGCCTCCGGAACCATGATGCAGCGCATGAAGATGACGCCGACGAGGGTTCGAGGCCCCGCAAGCAGCGAAAACAGCGGCCGTGCTACAGCTGTGCCGGTAAGTCAACCGGCCGCAGTTGAGACAGGCCCGGGGGTAGCTGGGCGAGCAGAGGAGATGCTAATTTTGGATATCCCTGCCCAGAATGTCGCAGACTGAAGATGAAGTGCGATCGGCAAGGTAAGGCCTTACTGTACCGTGGCCTTGTAGTATACAGTGACCCAAAAGCTGACCCCGTGGTGTTGCAGTGCCGTGCTCAAATTGTGTGCGTAGACACAGGGTTGACTTTTGTATTGTGGCCTCGGGCAGCACAGAGCCTTCTCGGTTCGTTTAGGTCGTGGTCCTGATCATGCACAATTCAGCTAAATCTGATGGTGCAGACGAAATCCCCGTCTGCTCCCTGGGCAGCAGGATGGTGGACAAGCTGAGGCTGAGCATGGCCAGAGCATTTCGTCTCCTCTCCATACTCTAGACCAGCAACCTGTTCCCCAGGGACACCATAGGCACCAGGGACATCAGCGCGGCCAGCGGTCGCAACAGTCCACAGACCGCGCTCACCATGAAGAGCTCAACCCTCTCGCCATTCTCGCCCAGGCGCTCGAGCCCTACGCCGTCCAGGGTCCTGCTCCACGCACTCCTGCTTCAGCGCCTCCAGACAGGGTGGCTGAGCCCTTGTATAACGTTCCCACCGGAACCAGCGGTTCCAGCAACCTCACCCGGCATCCCGTCGACAATGGCCAAGAGAGCGGTTCCTATGGCACCCTGGTGGTAAGCAAAAGAGGCCGATCCAAGTATCTCGGTCCGACAGCTGGAAGTGAATGGTTGAAGGAGGTAAGTCGCCTGTCTGGCTTGAGAGGCGTACAAGAGCTAAACTGGACCTATGCTAGTCTGAAATGCAAGACGTGCCAGACACTCCATTGATGACTCGCGCCCCTTCTCCAGAACTGCCACAAGACTCGGTTCCCTCTCAACCCAGTCTTTTGACTTCCCATGATGCTCCTATCGGCTTTCCCCTGACCGCCTCAGCGGCTCGCATCAGTACTCAGGAGTTGCTGTCGTGGCTGCCCCCAAGAGAGGAGGCATGGACGCTTGCCGAGTCGTACTATCGCTATTGTGCTTGGCAGTGAGTATTACAGAGTGTAGACCGAAACGTCTGACAAGCGGCTGACAAGATCCAGCCATGACGTTGCTCCCAAGGCATCGTTCGAAAAGACATTTGATCGAGTTTATAAGCGTGCCGAAAGGGGTTCTTCATCTGCTCCTGTAAATCCCCAGGAGATTGCTCTCGTCTTCATCATCATGGCCCAAGGAACCATGTTCAACATTGAAATGCCCAATTGTGACTCATCTGCCGAAGATTGGCTGCATCTCTCGGAACGTGCCTTGGTCAAGGGGGAATTTCTATCTAATAACATGGTCGCCGGACTGCAAACTCTGGTGAGTTGATAGATTGAGGGATTACTTGCTTCTGGCCCGCTAATGTCTTAGCATCTCATGGCGCATCTACAGCTGTATGCAAACGAGCCCTCAGGAGCTTGTCGCGTCGCTGACATGTGCGCAGGCAGTTGGATAAGGATCGAAGAGGTGACAATGCCTGGCCGTTATGGGGTCTGGTCATGCGCCTGATTCAAGCGGTGAGTGTAGTTCTTGAAATAGAGATGCGAACAGATGCTGAACAAATCCACAGATGGGCATGCACCGGGACGGCGACCGCTGGAACCTACCGCAGGATGTAGTCGAGGAAAGACGCAAGGTTTTCTGGGAATGCAACGCCGCCGACATCTTCCAGGCCCATTGCTTCTCGAGGCCGTAAGTACATGATCCATTTCTGCATGTTGTTGTATCCGGGCAGCGCTCAAGGTAGACAGATCCGCCATCAACCCTGAACACTGCGATACCGCGTTTCCATCCGAGCCGCTTAGGCCGAACGGCGAAAAGAGTTATTCGATCCTCCGCTTTGAGTTATCTCAGCTGTCATCCGAGTGAGTGCCATCCTCAACTATTTCAGGTTTCGTCCTTGTTAATCAAGCTGCAGGATTCTCAACATGGCGATGAAGGTTCGGAAACCGGCGTACTCGGATGTCACCGACCTGGACCTCAGACTGTATGTATCCGCGCAGGATGGACTGTGTGTGTGTGTGTGCCAAGCTAAAAACATTATAGCTCCGAGTTTGAACGCAACATTCCCTTCTCCCTTCGTTGCCGAGCAGCGCTCTTGGCCACGCCATCTCGTTACCCTCAGCTCGAGGCGGCCATCGAAGCATCTCCAGAACCGTCACGGAGGTCGCTGGCCATTTCCTTTCAAGTCGGTCAACCGCTTACATCGAGCTCGACGAATCTGAAGCTGACTGACGTCAACTAGCAAACAAATCTCGCACTGAACGTCTCTGAGACCATCATCAATCTTCACCGACCTTATTACGCGAAAGCGCTCTACGACGTCGACCGCGTCGAATCCATCTATAAATCTTCATTTTATACTGTGATTGAGCGCTGTGCAGTAAGGAATATGCTTAAACCATACCCCCACCAACCATGATCTGACAGTTTGACAGATCATCATCAGCCTTGTCAATGACATTCACACACGTTTTCCTGCTGTCAGCACCAGGCAGTGGAACTTCTGGGTGAGGGCGCGCTTCTTCTCTCGAGTCCGACTAAGCTTATATATGTCCCAGTATCATGTGTTCAATTCAGCCTTGTGCTTGGGGACGTTGGTGTTGCGCGATCCGGGCAATGTCATGGCCAGTTTTGTCCTCGCGCAGATCGACGCCGCCATTAGCCTATTCACCTCGCTACTCCAGCACGGAGCCCGCACCCCCCGCTACAAGAGTAATTTACAGTGGCTCCTGAATCTGCGCTCTCGGGCGTTGTCGAAAATCTCGGGGGCGCCCACCTCACAAAGGGGCGGGCCGGAGCGAGACGCCGAGACGGATCGACGGAGCATCAGCCGAGACGGAGACGCACACAGAGAGCACGATGAAGATGTAGAACTGCTCGGTTGGCGGACCAGACTCATCGAGCGCGCGGGTCAGGGCCGCCAGAAGACTATCAGAACCATTCACCTCGTCGAGACCCCCAGCGATTCTCAAACCACAACAGATATCGCGCATCTGCCGCTTAACGAGATCAACCTCCAAGGTCAGCTGGGAACGCCAAACATGGCGATGCCCAGCGCATTACCCCCCGCGATGAACCTCGACTCGACAAATGACATTGTGAGATGAGTAGCCCTGAACTGCTCGTGGCCAGAACTGACGTGTTTCCTAGCTGCATGACTTTTGGGATCCAATGCTCCTACAAGATGTTTTCGGTAACGCCAACGATCAACCAAATGTGAGTAGAGCATATACCGTCCCTATGAGGGAAGGAATGTGGTAGCTAACAAACCGGCCAGCCCTCTATGGTCAATAGAACCACATGGTGGGATGACTCCCCAGATGCTACACACACGCGGATTTAACCAAGTTCATGTCCCAAGATACGTACGGTGGAAATGGAAATAATTTCCTCAGATTATTAATATTTGACTTTAATTTTCTGCTTCTTGCTGAATATAGATGGTGATAGTGTATCTTGTCCCAAGAACCCGACTACCCCAGCTCAACTTCTGTGTCAACCTCTTCCTACGCCTTGGGAGTCTCCATGATAGGCAGGCCATTGTCGTCAAAGTAGACAGGCACACCGTTGCGGAACGAGTACTGCAGAGCGGTGGCAATCTTGGCCGCCTCGTAGGCATCGTCCGGAGTGCAAGTGAGGGGCTTGTCGTCAAGGACGGCAGTAGCAAACTCGGCCAGGTCGTTAAGGAACGACTTGTCATAGAGGACAAATGCATCGGGGGTTGTTGCCGTCCGCACGCCGTGAGCGTCGCGGACCTCGACGCGGTTGATGGTCGAGTTGCCGTTGACGACGGAATGGGCCTTGGTGCCACACACACGGGTGCAGCTCTCGAACCCGTTGGTGAGGGTGCGGCCCAGGTGCGAGGTGAGGACCTTGCCGTTGGCAAACTCGACCATGGCCCATCCGTTGTCGCAGTCGCCGTACTTGGCGAGCTCGCCGTAGACAGCCTGCTGTCCCATGGCGATGACCCTGTTGACCTGCTTCTTGGGGTTGGTGAGGCCCGACTTGACGTCCAGGTAGTATCGACCGATGTCGATCTACGTGTTGTATCATTTGTCAGTTAAGCTGTTCGGGACAGGAAGAGGAGCGGTTGACCTACGTCGTGAACGCCCATGTCGACAAAGATACCACCCGACTGAGCGGAGAAGGTCACGAAGAATCCTACGAGGCATGGTTAGTCCGTCTGCCGCCAAACACAATAATAAAAGCCACGAGGGGCTCACCAGTAGGGTCCTGCTGATCAAGGCAGGTGGTCTCGACAGCGTGGATCTCGCCCAGCGAGCCGTTCTCGACCATCTCCTTAGCAGCACGGTACGAATCGTCGTCTGACGCAGGTCAGCATTGTGTTCATCACGCCCAAAGCAGAACCTCTCGTGACTCACATCGTCGACAGAAAGGAACCAGGAACTTGAGGTGAGGCTTGGCCTTGGCTTTGGCGAGGACTTCCTCGGTAGTGATGACATCCACCGAGATGGGCTTCTCGCACATGACGTGCTGGACAGCTGTCAGTTCCATAACATGACTGAAGTTGGTTCATAGTTAGCAAGACTCACCAGACCTAAGTCGAGACCCATGCAGATCAGGGGAGCATGTGTGGCAGTTGCTGTGGAAATCAGGACAGCCTGAGCACCGCTGTTCTTCATGCAATCCTCAGGATCCGCATAGAACTTGACAGAAGGGGGAAGGTTTTCCGTCACCCACTTGTCGCTGCCGGGCTTTGTGTCGCAGGCAGCGACGAGCTCGATACGAGGCTGCTGGAAGGCGAGGATGCGAGCACGGATGGCGCCCAGCCGGCCCAGGCCGATCAGAGCAATCTTGAGACGAGGTTGGGCGGTCATCTTGTTGTATGGTGTGATTTTGTGTATGCAGTGTGTCCAACAACCAAGTAAAGCAAAAATCGGAC